>CM050513.1:61689370-61809370 GCA_027563665.1 Antrozous pallidus
CTAGGGTGACAATTTTTCTTTCAGTATTGTAAAGATGTTACTCCATTGACTTCTGGCTTTCATTGTGATAACAAAAATTTACTGTCATTTTTATCTTTGTTTTTTTGTACATAGTTTTTTTCTCTCTGGTGCTTTTAAGATATTTTACTTGGCACTGGATTTAAGCAATCCTATCTAATAAAAAAGCAATATGCAAATTTACTGTACCTCCAATAAAGCCACGCCTACAGCCACACCCACCAGCCAATCAGGAGCCAAGTATGCAAATAAACCCCAACCAAGATGGCTGCCACCACTGAGAGCAGGAGGAAAGTTTGGGTTTCCCTGGCAACGAAGGAAGCCAAGCTTTCTGCCTGCTGTTGCTGGTCTAGGCCTCCACTCAATGCTACAAAGTTTCAATTATAGAAGATACATAAACCCAACAGAAATGGCGGCAGCCAGCCACGGAGCTGGAGAGAGAAGAGGCTAGAGTTGCTGGGGTGATGGAGGAAGCCTAGGCCTCCACTCTAAGGCTACAAAGTTTCAACTGTAGAACAGAAATTAATCCAGATTCCAGGGCCTCCACTTGGGTCACTGGGGAGCATGGCCGGCCTGCAAACTACCATAGGCCCCTCTCCCAGGCCACCCCACACCCCAAGGGAACCCCCACCCTGATACAGGACACCCTTCAGGGCAAACCCGCCGGTCCCCACCCATGCACCAGGCCTCTATCCTATATAATAAAAGAATAATATGCAGATTTACCATCACTCTAACACACAAGAGGGCTGTCCCCATGTGGTCAAAGATCCTGCCCCCATGTGGACACAAGGTGGCTACCACAAGATGGCCAGCAGGGGAGGACAGTGGGAGATTCCAGGCCTGCAAGGGAGGGCAGTTGTGGGCCATCAGCCCAGCAGGGGAGGGCAGTTGGGAGGGATCAGGCCTGCAAGGGAGGGCAGTTGGGGTCAATCAACCCTGCGGGGAAGGGCAGTTAGGGGTGACCAGGCCGGCAAAGGAGGGAAGTTGGGGGCAAACAGGCTGGCAGGAGAGCAGTTTGACATCAATTAGGCTGTCAGGGTAGTGGTTAGGGGGTGACCAGGCTGTCAGGCAGAAGTGGTTAGGGGCAATCAGGGAGGCAGGCAGGTGAGCAGTTTGGAGCCAGCAGTCCTGAATTGTGAGAAGGATGTCCGACTGCCCATTGAGGCCTGATCTGGGATTGGGCCTAAACGGGCAGTCAGACATTTCTCGAGGGGTCTCAGATTGGAGAGGGTGCAGGCTAGGCTGAGGGACACCCCCCTCTGAGCCCCACCCCCATGCACAAATTTTGTGCACTGGGCCTCTAGTTTAATTATAATACACTTTGATATAGTTCAGTTTCTTGTGTTAAGGGCTCACTGAGCATCTTTGATCTGTGGGTTTGTATTTTTTTTTTTTTTTATCAAACTTGGAATGTATTTGACCATTATTTCTTCAAACATATTTTCTGCCTCTCCCCTTTTTCTGGGACTCCAAATATACATATATTAGGCCCCAGGAGTTTTCTCACAGATCACTGATGCTCTGTTCTTTTTTTCTTACCTCAGTATTTTTTCTCCTGTGTTTCTTTTGTGTGTGTGTGTGTGTGTGTGTGTGTTTAAATTTATTTATTAAATTAATACCATTCAGGGATTAATTCTGGCAGAAAAGAATGAAGACTCAGATTGCCTATATAAATTACTAACAAATCTTAGCATTGAGATTTATGTTGATAAATCTGTAGAGTCTGATTGCATATATTCATTTTCTACCTTTTTGTAGATTCAAAGGGCAATACAAGAAGTGGAATCCTAAGAATGGCCTCCCTGAGCTCCAGCCTAAGGAATGAAATCACTACATCTGTCTATCAGTACCTTGGTTTCCAAGTTCAGAAAATTTATCCTGTAGGGAGCCACTGGAGGGTTAAGCCTTGGACTGACCTGTTAGCAAAGCCACAAACAAGTCTCAGCTTAGAGGGCACAGCCCTCTTAGCATAATTAAGCTTGACCTTATGATGTGTATGCCTAGATCCTATCTGGGTAGCTAATGGGCTGTGGGAGGTACAGCAGCAAGTGCTGCCAAAACAAGTGAAACTCACAAGAACATTGCAACTACGGTGACCACTACCTTGTTTGCCTCTGGCTATAAAATAAAGGCTCAGCTTGCAGTCCGGATCTCTCTCTCTGTGGCCTCAGCCAGCCACAGGAGATCCACCTGGACCCAGCTTATTCTCTTTGTCTTTTCTGCATCCTTTGCTGCCCCGCTTCAGACTCGCAGAATCCTTGGCCTTACTGCCCCAGCACATTGCCCTTCCCATGATCACTAAAACACTGCCTGCTTTGTCGTTCTGCTTTTATTTGTATTTACAGTGGTATCTTTAGTGGTGCAGGCCTTCCTTTATGAAGTGCTTGCCTGCTGCTGAATTTTGTTTAGAGGAAGATGATCCTCCATGTTTGAGCTTTGCTTTCTTCTTCGATGGCGATAATGTTGATGCCTCAGAAGATACTGACGTTCTACTACAGGTGTGGAAAGAGCTCGTGTTTTGAACAGCTCCCCTTCTCTCCAAAGGCTTGGATCCATAATGTTTATGCCAGTGGTTGGTTTCTATGCAGTGTCCACTTCCGGTGCTCGGATAGCAGGGTTCTCTCCTGCGAGTCTTCCGTGGATTATTCAGGGAGTTCTTCTGTATTTTAGGTGTAACCAATTTGTTCTTGGGAGCATGTCCGCGCAGCATCCACTTACTCCGCCACCATTTTTAATTTCCCTGTGTTTTATTTTGGATTGTCTCTATGACTGTATCACCAAGTTCACCAATGTTTTCTTTTTCAGTGTCTAAGCTGATGTTAATCACATTCAGTGCTCTTTAAAAAAAAAAAAATATATATATATATATATATTTTTTTTTTTTTTTTAATTGATTTTAGAGAGGAAGGGAGAGGGAGAGAGGGACAGAAACATCAGTGATGAGAATCATTGATTGGCTGCCTCCTGCATGACTCCTACTGGGAATTGAGCCTGCAACCTGGACATGTGCGGGCTGACCAGAATCGAACCCGTGACCCCTCAGTCCACAGGCTACCACTCCATCCACTGAGTCAAACCAGGTAGGGCACATTCAGTGCTCTTTAAAAATATTTTACATTATATTTTTAATCTCTGTAAGTTTAGACTTGGATCTTTTTTTATATCTTCCATGCCTGTACTTAACATGCTTAATCTTTTATTTTCATGAACATATAACTGTTTTAATGTCTTGTCTATTAATGTCCTTGTTCTAACATCTGTGTCATTTCTGGGTCTGCTTCCATTGATTGATTGATTGATTTTCCTTGTTAGGGTCATATTTTGCTGATTATTTGCTTGCCTGGTGATTTTGTTTTGTTTTGTGTTGTTTTTCTTTCTTTTCTTAAGTATATTTTTTATTTATTTTTTACAGAGAGGAAGGGAAAGGGATAGAGAGACAGAAATATTGATGAGAGAAAAACATCGATCAGCAGCCTCCTGCACACCTCCTATTGGGGATGTGCCTGCATCCAGGCTACATGCCCTATACTGGAATCGAACCTGGGACCCTTCAGTCCATAGGCCGACGTTCTATCCACTGAGCCAAACCGGTTAGGGCTTGTCTGGTGATTTTGGACTAAATGGCAAACATTGTGAATCTTGCCTTGGTAGGTGCTGGATATTTTTGTATTTCTATAAATACTTTTGAGCTATGTTCTGGGACACAGTAAAGTTGATTATTCTCAGTCTCACTTTTAAGCTTTGCTAGTTGGGACCAGAATATCAACTATTCAAGAACTAATCCACTACAGAGATAATCCCCTTCTGAGCACTCCATCTGAGGCCTTGTGGTGTATGAGGTTTGCCATTCTGGCTAAAGGAACATAAACTGTTCTTTGCCTCGTGTGAGCTCCAAGAATGATTTCCTTTGTTTTTGCGTGGTTGTTTCCCTAAGTAGTTTCGTTACAAAATGCTCTGACCAGTACTCAGCTAAAGACTCAAGGGAACCCTTTGCAGATTCCTGGGTATCTTTCTCCCCACCCTTCTAACCCTACCACCTCCTCTCTCTTCCTTCCTCTCTCCACATCGCACTCCTCTCTGGTACTCTGCCTTGAAATCTCCAGCTGCCATGACCTCCCTGGACTGTTTGCTCCATCTCTACAACTCAGAGAAACTGTTGGACCACACCTGGGTTCCTCCTCTTTGTGCCGCAGCCTTGAAACTCTCAAGACTGTACACCAGGCGACTGCAGGGCTCATTCATTTATTTGTTTTCCCTCCCTTGAGGATCACTGTCCTGTGCTGTCTGGTGTCCAGAACTATTACTTCATATACAGCTTCTTCATTGCTTCAGATGGGAGGGCAAATGCCATCCCTGTTATTCCATCTTTGCCAGAAACTGAATTTAGCCTGGGTAACTTCCACTTAACTTTATATATTCAACCCAGGACCCTGCTTCCAGAATATTTCCCTGTACCCCACCATCATCTCCACCACTCCAAGTTGGACACCCCTCCATAGTGAGCTTATAATAACTATGAGTTTGATTACCATTCATGAGTCTCTCTGCAGGGCCTCTATGTTGCTTCCTAGTCTGGGAGCTCATTTGGGGTAGGATGGTGTCTACACATCTTTGTATCCTTCCTGGTGTCTGGCACACAGTCGGTGCTGAATTAAAACTTTAGGATAATGAGTAAAGAGAAATAGATGGTCCCTTGGGCATCACCAGCTAGAACTAAATAACAATATGACCATACCCATAATTGGTGTGCGCTGTCAGACTTGCCATACATAGTGGCAGGACCTCTGACAGCTGTGCTCTGGGCACTTCCCTCTTCCTGAGCTGAGTCGGCAGAGTGCAGGTGCTCCCAAGAATGTGGTTTGAAATATCCTGACCTTGACAATTCCAAGGCCTTTGGTGGAGGGTGGGTGGACCTGAGACACATGAGTCACACCAGGTGCCAGCAAAGTGGAACTGCATCACTGAGGCGCCAGAACACTCCCTGCCCCGAGGTGGTAGAGGAGGAAAGTAAACAAGGAGAAGCCTAATAAATACTCTCTCCCACGTTTGGCACGTCCCTCACCCGCACAGATGTGCCCAGAACTCTCTGGTCGAACAAGGGGCACTAATGGGGGTCCTGGGCACGTTCCACTGCCAGCTCAGTGTCCGGGGAAGGCTGCCCCAGGAGATGCAAAGCAGGACCAAGCAGCATCAAGGAGCAGGGGAGCGGGGACTCAGGCAGGTCAGTCTTTGGAATCACAGCCTGTGTGCTTCCCAAACCCCTGGCTCTGGAAACCCAGGCCTCTCAGGTCTAGTAGACAAGGCTCTGCAAAGCTCCCGTTCTGTGCTCTACACATTGCTAGATGCTGTGCGGACAATGCAGTCCTTGAGGAATTTAATAATTTCCCTAAAGGCTGCGTCTCCCAAGGTGGGGTTCCCTATCACCTACATGTGAATCACCCCAGCAATCCTAGCCTCTTCTCTATCCAGCTTGGTTGCTGCTGCCATTTCTGTTGGGATTATGTATCTTCTATAATTGAAACTTTGTAGCATTGATAGGAGGCCTAGGCAGGCAAGGGCAGAGGGAAAGCTTGGCTTCCTCTGTTGCCATGGAAACCCAAGCCTCCTTCCTGCTGTCAGTGGTGGCAGCCATCTTAGTTGGGGTTTATTTGCATAATTTTCTCCTGTTTGGCTAATGGGCCTGGCTGTGGGTGTGGCTTGATCAGAAGTATGGTCAATTTGCATACGACTCTTTTATTAGATAAGAGGATATCTAGAGGCAAAGTTTCCAAGGTTTTCTAATCCTGCCAGTTTCCAGAATATCAGCCATCTTTGTTCATTTGTTTGTTAATCCGCATCTGAGGATATTTTTTCCATTGATTTTTAGAGAGAGTGGGAAAAGGAGAGAAAAAACGAGAGAAACATCTATGTGAGAGAGACGAATCAACTGTTTGCTCCTGCTCATGCCCCAACCAGGCCTGGGATGGAACCTGCAACCCATGTATGTGCCCTTGACCAGGAATCTAACCCTCAACACTTTGGTGTGAGGGACAATGCTCTAACCACTGAGCATACCAGCCAGAGCCAGAATATCAGCCAACTTTGATCATAGGCAAGAAGGGCTTCTTGTAGCTAAGCTGCGTTTTCTTCCTTTTCTGTCTTTGAGTAGGCTAGTTTGAGCATTAGTTTTCCTTTTGCAATACTTTACTAGTAGCAACAAGGAGCCAGCCCAATCTCACACTAAATATCTCCACTAAGTAATGTACTGCTACAGCCACAGCAGGCACGTGATCTGCATCCCAAGATTCAACAGGAAACTGAATAACTGGATGTACCAGATTGCCAGTTTTAAGAACCCAAAACATAGGAGTTCTTACTGCCCTTCCTCTTACCTCCTTGGTTAAATCAATCCATGTTTTTTAGGTCCTGCCTTTTTAAAAAATAGTTTTTATTGATTTTTAAATAGAGAGAAAGGGAGAGGGAGAAAGAAAGACATTGATGAGAGAAACATTGATCAGCTGCCTCCTGCACGCTCCCTCCTGGGGACTGAGCCCATAACCTGGGTATGAGCCCTGATGGAGAATCGAACCAGTGATCTCTTGGTGAATGGGATGACTCATAATTCACTAAACCGCACTGGCTGGGCTAGGACCTTCCTCTTGAACCCCCCCCCCCCCCCCCCCCACACACACACACTCACAAACTCACAAACTCATGGTACTAATTGCTGTACTAGTTAAGACTCTTTAGGTTAGAATAAACAAAACTCCCAACTCACTGATTAAATAATAAAAATAATTTATGGGCTCACAGTGCCCTAAAGTCCAGAGAAAGAGCTGGCTTTGAGCAAGGCTTGATCCAAGAGTTCATACAATTGTCACCAAGGACTCAGTTTCCCCCTCTCCTCCTCAGCAGCCTTTCACAGTGGCTTCTCACCGCGTTCCATACAGTGGCCTTCGGGTTCCAGCGCCTCCAGGTTCTCCCGTTCCAGTCATAAAGTGGACACAGCAGTTCCAGACTCAGCTCCTAATACTAGTAACTGCTTTCCAAGTCCAGAGACTCATATTTTCTCTTTCATTTGGAAGTCAAGTGCTCGACCCTGAGCCAACCACTGTGGCCAGAGTACTGGTTAGCTTAAGGACAGTTGGGATGCGAGCCCTTCCCACCCAAATCCCATGGCGGGGAATGGGTGAGATTATCTAAGGGGAGACTGTCCTATGGCAGAAGGTAGGGAATGGCTACCAGGTAGGCAACCGACAAGGATTTCATAAATCAACTGCAGAGGAAAAGAGAGACCCACACGGCGTCACCAAAAGGAGGTCCACACTGTAACTGAAACGGGGATAACATTAGCCGAGGGAATAAAAGAAGGTGGACTAACACCTGGAGAAATTTAGGGAGGTTCCTGGAAAGAGGAACTGGGTACTTTCCAGGTAGGTAAGGAGGAAAAGGATAAAGGAGGGCGTTTCAGGCCCAGATAAAAGCATGCCTGAGGGCGTGGAAGCTAAGAAAGTCTGGCAAACTCAGGGCACTCAAGTCCTGCTGGAGAATAAAGGGGAAGGGAAAAGCTGGAGTAGAGAGGAATGCCAGCAGATGGTGATGGACAGGTAGGCAAGGGCCAAGCCAAGAAAGGCCCCAGAGCCACACTGTAGATTTATGAAGTTACCAGGTGGGCGCCAGGGTGCTTTTGAAGAGAATCTGGACTGAGGAGTGACAGGAGACTTCTGTCGGAACAAAGGTTCTGGCCACGGAGTAGGGGGTACGCTGCAGGGGTGTTAGATACCAGACTTGGTCACACCCATTTCCCCATCTCTGTGAGTGGCATTATAATTCTCTACCTGTGATAATCTTCAGGGCTGTTCCCCCACCATGTCCAGCCCTCGCCCATCACATGATAGGACTGCATTTTCCTGCTCCTTTGACGCGAGGAAAAGCCACGAGACTTGTTTTGGCTAAAGAACACCAAGCACTATTTTTAAGGGATTTGCCACATCCCCTCTTTCTCTCTCTCAAGTGATTATGAAAATGTGTACCGAAAATTATGTATTGATCTGTGATAGATATGGAGCAAGAAGAAGAGGTAAATCTTTGTTGTATTAAGCCACTGAGATTTGGAGTTCTTTGCTGCAGCATGACCTAACCCATCCTAACTAATGCACCCCCATCTGCTACCCCAGAAACCTGGGCATCATCACAGACAACTTGCTCTCTACACCACCATGTCTTTCTGAGTCTACCTTTACATCTCTCTCCAATTAACCCATTTTTCTTCCTCGCACCACTGGCCTAGTCCTGAACATCATCATCTTTGTCTGGCCAACTGTTTCCCCCAACTGCTGTCTCTTTTTGTAATTTCATGTGATCCACTAGTTTTTTGTTGTGTTTTTTTTCCCCACATTTAACTCGAAGTGATCTTACTGAAACAAAGATTCGATCTCATCACTCTCTTGTTTTAAATTCTTCAGGCTTCCCATTTCCTTTAGGATACAGTCAATATTTGTTAATCAAGTCTGCAGGATGCTGTATGATCTGGTCATTGTTTATCTCCAACCTCTCTGTCTTCCTCCCACTTCCAATGAACTGACCTCTCTTAAATTTGGGTTTAAATTAGAAATGCTCTTCCTCAGCTTTCACGCATGCTTTCCTCTCTTTGCCTGGCTAATTCCTGCGCAATCCTCAGATTTTACCTTAGACGTCACGTCTTCCTGAAAGCTTTCCTTGAGCCCCTAGCACTGAGTTAGACACCCTCCATTATTCCCTTGTGCTTACAGCACCTTGAACTTCTCAGAGTTATATCATTTGTTTGGTGGTACTGGTATTTAATAAGAGATAGAAAGATCATCATCAAGGTCCTCAAAAAATGACCACAGGAACTAAAGAGGTGGCTACAGAGACAAACAAGGAAGAGGCGATTAGTGAGATACTTAGAACGAATCCCATGTTTCAGGTACTGGGAATAGAGGATATCAATGTCACAATGAGGAGTGTAGATTCTATCACGTAGGTGACAGCGGCCGCAGCAGACAATTTTAGGCATCCTGGGCACATGCCTTCGGCCACCTCATGTTGGGCGGCAGCTGCAGCAGACAGTCCCCCTGGGGGCTAACAGCACCCCTCCTCTGTGGCCACCACATCTCTGCCTTTCTGCCAGATGAAGCCTGGGGAGCCCTCTCAATCAGAGTGCAGGGCAGCCCAGAAATAAAGGGAGGTTAATGTTCTGGCACAACCTTCAAAAAGTGGGAACCAGTCCTGGCTGGCTTGGCTCAGTAGAAAGAGTGCAGCCTGTGGACTGAAGGGTCCCTGGTTCGATTCTGGTCAAGGGCACATGCCCAGGTTGTGGGCTAGATCCCAGTGGGAGGTGTGCAGGAGGCAGCTGATCAATGATTCTCATCATTGATGTTTCTGTCTCTCTGTCTCCGCTCCCTTCTCTCTGAAATCAATAAAAAAATATATTTAAAAAAAGAGGTGGGGACCAGAGACCTTTGCATAGATATCCTAAGCTCCTGCTCTTCTGAAGGACAATTTGAGATGCGTTCTACCCAGTTCCCCGGGGCCCAGGCAGACTGAGCCCACAGTGGTAGCCACACTCTTCATGGCTTTTCCTCACTCCCTGCCTCACTCTCCTTGCTCCCCCCACTCCTGCTTCCCAGGATCACCTCCCAGAAACCACATCCAGGCCTCAGGCTTGCTTTCACCTCACACAGGAGTCACTGAAGACATTTGACAGGAAACAAGAGAAGTGGTTGAAGGGACGTGCGGGCAATACCGGCGCCTTCCCGCCATGTTCACTGTGAGGTGCTCGTGGCACCACAGGGATATACCCTCTGCTAAACCTATCGTGGCCTTTTGCCTTTATTCGCCACTGCTGGCTCTCTCTGCATGCTTTTCGGACACAGTCCTCTGGCTTTCCTCCTATGTTCCTGGCTACTTTTGTAAAATGAAGTTGATGATGTTGAAGCTGGGTGATGGAGACTAGGCAGTTGTGGTTATATTTTATACTGTTCCATACTTTCCAAAATACTGTAAAAAAGCTTTTTATTTATTGATTTGAAAGAGAGAGATTTGTTGTTCCACTTATTTATGCATTCATTAGCTGATTCTTTTTTCTTTTTTAATATATTTTATTGATTTTCACAGAGAGGAAGGGAGAGGGATAGAAAGTCAGAAACATCGATGGGAGAGAAACATCCATCAGCTGCCTCTTGCACACCTCCAAGTGGGGATGTGCCTGCAGCCAAGGCACATGCCCTTGACCGGAATCGAACCTGGGACCCTTCAGTCCGCAGGCCGACACTCTTAATCACTGAGCCAAACCGGTTCGGCCATTAGCTGATTCTTATATATGGCCTGACTGGGGATTGAACTCATAACCCTGGTGAATCGGCACAATGCTGTAACCCGGTGGTCAGCAAACTGCGGCTCACGAGCCACATGCAGCTCTTTGATCTCTTGAATTTTTAGCAAAGGCCAGCATAGGAGTACCCTAATTAAGTTAATAAAAATATACCTACCTATATAGTTTAAGTTTAAAAAATTTGGATCTCAAAAGAAATTTCAAATGTTGTACTATTGATATTTGGCTCTGTTGACTAATGAGTTTGCCAACCACTGCTCTAACCAACTGAGCTACCCAGCCAAGGCCCAAAATACTTTTTTTTTTCAAGTTGAAAAACAAATTTTTATTGTCTAGAAATATATATAAAAAATTTCCCACAAAAGATGCTATTCTCTCATTTCTCCATCTTCTTTCACTTCTTTAACACCCCTGATATAAAGGATATTATTACACTTTATTAAAACTTCACCCAGGTGTCCAGACAAGGCTCCATCTATGTATTCTTCTATGTTTGCAAGCTGCATGTTCATATAGCCATCTTCAGATACCAGGTAGCCTTTGTACTCCATTTCCCACTTAACTTTCACCATTACTGGCTTTCCTGTTAATTCACTGAGGAAAGGTTTGGGATTGAGGGGCAAACTCATCTCGACAACAAGCAAATGCTGTAAGCTACTCGCCGCCGACCCAGCTCTTGTCCGACCCTTGTGCTTGAACCATGAGAAAATGTTAAGAATACATTTTAATTTAAAAACACACACACATTTTCAAATGAGTTTCTTTTCTCCATCTACCCCAGTTCTCAAATGTGTGCAAAGCATACATAGTCATCACCTGAGAAAAGCTGGCTCACCTTGGCCTACTTGACCTGCCCTGCTGTTTTTCTGAACTTATCTCTCACCACGCTACCTTGTGCTGACATAGCTCTGGCCACACTGGCCTTCCTTGTCATCCTCAAACACACTAATCAGTGACCTATGACCTTTGCGCTTGCACTGCCACCAAGGACAGATGCCACTACATGATCTCCGCTTGGATGCCACTCCCTCAAAGCATCACCCTCCAATAGTGCAAGCAAAGCGTGCACACACGAGCTCTGTCCATTGACCTGTCTTATTATCTTATCAGGATCTGAAATTATCTGTTTGCTTCGATTTTGTCCACTAGCTCCATCTCGCCTAGCACTCCTGGAAGGTGCTCCTGTTCACTGCTTTCTCCCAACTCCTGGCATAGTCAAATTGCACAGTGAGTATTTGGTGGATCATGAACAGATACGTGCCTGCAGAATCCAGGAGAGAGCGAGCTGGGGGTGTAGATTTGGGAGCTGGCATCACAACAGTAACAGTTGCAACCATGTCATGAATTGGTTTGCCCAGCGAGAGTGGGTAGAAGTGCGGGAGACCAGAATAGAATCCTGGAGATCATCGGCAGGGTGGAGGAGAAAAAGGAGCCTGGGGCGGGAAGCAAGGAGAGCTGGCCAGAGAGGCTGCGAGAAGCCCTGGAGGAGAAACTAGGGCAGAGGACAGTGTAGGAGCGGGAGGTGGGGGACAGGCAGGGCAAAGAAGGCACCGGAGAGAACCATCCCTTGGATGTTGGTCACTAGGAGATCACCAGTTCCAGTAAAATGAGGGGCAACCGGCAACAGTGGAAGTCATTGGATACATGCCCTGGCCTCCTTGGGGGACAATTCCGATGTCCCTCAGAAGGTCCCCAACAGGATCGAGCTCCAGTGGAACACAGTCAGAAGTGCACCCTTTATCACCCTGTCCTGCTGCGTTCTCCCTACTCCCTTCGGTCTCCTGCCTCTCCTCTGCTTCTTGCAGTCCCTTCCATTCGCCTGAATCCTCAGGCTCTGCTTTCTGGGAAATCCAAACTGAGCAGATCTTTCATTTCTCTTCTCTCTGATTTTCAAGAAGGAAAGAAGACTTTCTCTTACATCTCATTGACCGGAGGGTCCTGTGCCCCATGTGTACACTAATCATAACCCAAAGGGAAGGGGGTTATTATGACTGGCTTAGACCCCTCATGATCCATTCCCTGGGGCTGGGCATACCATCCATTGAAAACAGGAAGCCAGATCCTGGCTCCATTTCCAAACCATCGCAAGTCCCAGGACTGAGTAGCGTGGGGCCTCCACACGGATGGCACATCTTTTTCTGTTGTTGTTAATCCTCACCCGAGGATATTTTTTCCATTGAGAGGGGAAGACAGGGGGAGAGGAAAAAGAGAGAGAGAGAGAGAGAGAGAGAGAGAGAGAGAGAGAGGTGAGAGATACATTGGTAGGTTGCCTCCTGCATGCACGTCAACCTGGGTGGATCAGGGATTGAACCTGCAACCCAGGTAGATGCCCTCAATTGAAACTGCTACCCTCTGGTGTGCAGGCTGACACTCTAACCGCTGAGCAATACCGGGCCAGGGTGGCACATCTTAACCCCTGCACACACTTCCTCTGCACCAACCATGGCGCCATATTGTTGGGTGCTCAGTTAATACCTCTGCTCTGCAGGGCACGGCACTAAGTGCTGGGGGCCAAAATGTAAAGACCATAAGATAGGATTCCTGACCTGAAGGGCTGTATCACCAAGACGCATTACAGACACAGGACTATAATGCAAAAGTACGGAGAAGAGCACAGTTAAACAGTTAATTCTAAATCAAGGAGAGAAGAATTATCAGTCGGGGTAGACTAGGCCGTACTAAAGGAACAACCCCTCTGATTTATTTGTCCCACATGACACAGCCTCATGGTGGACAGGAGGTTCTACTGCTTGGCATCATTTTCAAACCAGAACCCAGTCTGGTGAAGCAGCCAATATCGGGATATTGCTGAGCCAGAGGGAGAGAACTCAGGAGGGTTTTGAATTAGCAATTGATTCTTGGCTCAGAAATAAAATGGATGACTTCCTCTTACAACCCATTGGCTAAAACTGGCCACGTGGCTCAAATCAACTTTAGAGAGCCAGGAAGCTAGATTCTACCATATGTCAGAAGGCAGAGAGGCAGGGATATTTGGTGTAAAAACTTCCAGAAATCATGAAGGAAGAAGAATAACATTTACACCGAGCTCTGAAAAAAAATGTGTCTTCAATAGATAAAATTAGGGTCGAGGGAGGAGGGCCTGCCCAATAGAGAGCTCTATAAAGGCAGTCCCAGCCCTAACGGGTTTGGCCTGCGGACTAAAGGGTCCCGGGTTCAATTCCAGTCAGGGGCGTGTACCTTGGTTGTGGTATATCCCCAGTAGGGAGTGTGCAGGAGGCAGCTGATTGATCTTTCTCTCTCATCAATGTTTCTAACTATCTCTCTCCTTTCCTCTCTGTAAAAAATCAGTAAAATATATTTAAAAATTTTTTTTCAAAATCTTTTAAAAAAATAAAGCAGTACCAGAGGCTGTTTAGTGTGACCGAAGCTGGGCCTCATGAAGGGGCAGAGATGGGGCTGGGATTGGAACTGGGCAAGAAGGCTGAGTTTATACTGTGAGGGGCTTTGAATATCATGATAAGGATGTATACTCTGATAGATTTTTGGCAATAGGAAGCTGCCAAAAGGTTTTTAACCAGGTAAGTAACATGATTTGATCAGGTTGTTGTTGTTGTTAAAATATATTGTATTGATTTTGAGAGGAAGTGAGAGGGGGAGATAGAAACATCAATGATGAGAATCATTGATCAGCTGTGTCCTGCACGCCCCCTACTGGGGATCAAGCCTGCCACCCATGCATGTGCCCTGACCGGGAATTGAACCATGACCTTCTGGTTCATAGGTCAATGCTCAACCACTGAACAACACTAGCTGGGCATAGGTTGTTGGGGGTTTTGTTTGTTTGTTTGTTTGTTTTTAGGAAAATAACGTTGGCAACAGAATGAGAAGGAAATTGGAAAGGCCAAAGGCTAGGAGACTATAGAAGCTGTTGTCATAGTCCAAGCAAGCCATGAGGAGGAAATGAGATGTGGGAGGGGCTAGGAGGACACTGAGGAAGAGACAGATGGGAGAGACACTTCCTATCCAAAAAAGATACTGCCTATTTTTTAAAAATATATTTAATTGATTTCAGAGAAGAAGAAAGAGGAAGAGAGAGAGACATCAATAATGAAAGAGAACCATTGCTAGGCTACCTCTTCCACACCCTGCCCTGGGAAAGAGCCTGCAACCTGGGCATGCACCTTGTCCGGGAATCGAACCTTGACCTTCTGGTTCATAGGTCTATGCTCAACCATTGAGCTATGCTGGCAGGGCTCCGGTACATTCTTTTAAAGCAAATCCCAGTTACCATATTATTTAATCTGTAATTTCTACAGTATGTGACAAATTAACAATAATTACTTAAGGTTATCAAATATCCAGTGATTAGCAACATTTCCCTCATGGTCTCTTATTTTTTCCCAGTTGGTTCATTTGAATCCAAATACCGTCCACATATTCCATTCGATTCTGTCTTCCTCTCCCTTGTCATTTGCTAGTTGAGGATTCTGGGTCATTTGTCCTATAGAATTCCCCACATTCTAAGTTTTGCTGATGGAATACCCCTGCTGACATTTGACATGCTTGCTTTCTCCTGCATTTCCTGTGAGCTGGTGGCTGGGCCTAACGCTTCCCTCCTTTGAACAGAAGCCAAGGGGCAAGAATAGGAGTGGGGAGCAGGCCATTTTTGCACAATACCTACTATGTGCCAGACACCGTGTGGGTTCTTTACAAAGATGATGTCACGTAACCCTCAGCATCACCTTGTGAGGAGAGTACTCGTTATCCCTGACAGATGAAGAAACTAGGACTCCCTCTAACCTGTCCACTTCACAAAGCCAGAAACTGCAGGAGCTTTGGCTCTGAGGCCAAAGCCCTTCTCTTTTCACTGCCCCAGGGTGGGGAAGGGCTTGGCGTCTGAGTGCAGCACTAGGAAGAAAGCCCAGCTAGCCCGACCTACGTATTAATACTACATACTGAGATTGACAAACATCACAAGGACCGGAGCCATAAATGCGGCATCGCTGTCCCCGTTTTGCAGGAGAGAAACTGAGGGCCAGAAAGGGGAAGAGGCTTGCCGGGCACTGCATTTGGTGAACAGAGCCAAGATTCACCCCAAGCTCATCCCACGTGGCCTCTCCCGGGGGATGGCCCCAGTTCTCCCGGTGGCCGCCGCGGCGGGGTGAATATGGGTGCAGGGACGGGACTCGCGGGCTGGTTTTCCTGGATGGAGTCTGTAGCGGGAGCTCTTGCTGTTGGCCCGGAGAGGATCTGTTCCTTTCTGCGAAGTTCCCTAACCGAGGTCGAGGTCGGCATATACACAGCTCACAGCAGGGAGGCGGCCAGGGAGGGCCAGCCCACGCCCGGCCCCATCAATCTTGGTGGCATGGACTTCCTCCCAGAGCGCTCTCAAGGGGCCCCACTCCCTGCCACAGGGCTAGAGCCCAGGAGGAGCCCACTCCCAGGACAGCCCAGACGGAGGCAACGCTCCGGGCCAGGGGGCCCCAGGAGCCATTCCTCCCCCCAGAGCTGCCAGGAACAATCGAGAAAACCAGGACATTCTCCCCCACCGGGATATTTTGTATGCTTTGCACTTGCTGCTGCGTTTCCTTCATCTAAAAGCTCTAAAATTTCAAATAAAAAGGTACAATGAAAGCAGCAGCAGGATAAATAGCCACAGTGATCTGAGCTGAAACCCTGGAAGCTTTATTCACATCTTTAGAAAAACTCTGAAGGCTCCTAGTAGCAGCTGCAGTACAAAGCCTCACACTTTAATTCTAAGGCTGCCAGAAATAGGCCTGTCAGGCCTGAAATATCACTGCATTTCATTACTCTTAAATGTGCATTACCATCTCTGCCTCGTTACCAGCTTGGGGGGTGGCGTACCAGACCGACTCCGCGGAGAACTGGGACCCTGGGGCCTGTGGGGCAAGAGGAGAGGTTGAGTTGGGACTAGAACACGGAGGATGGGAGGGGAGACCTGGTGGCTTAAGGCCTCTCGAGGACACCGATTAGACAGAGGCCCACGGAAGTGGAGGATCCTGTTATTAACACGTCCCAGCAGGCAGGCGGTTGGAAGAGTCTGATGTCACCAACTTGGGCGGTGAAGCCAGGAGGAGACGGGGGAGAGGCAGGACTGCTGGGGTTGGAGGTGAGGACAGTTGTTGAGCAAAGAATGGGGCCTGAAGAAGCCCTGGGTAAAGGGCACGAAGGCCTTCATGCCTGCCAGCGGGTAGGAACCAATCAAAGGGAAATTAGGCCACCAAGGCCCAGGGAGGTAAAGCCGCAGGCACAGAGCAGCGAGTGGAACATGCTGGAGGGAGAGGCTGCTGGACATTTGGAAGTTTGGAGCTGGGAGCAATCCGCATGTTTATAATCAAACTGACACTCAGGGCAGCTCTGAATAATTCAGGAGGCGCTGGGATCTCATTACAGAGGGTGTCCCTGGGGTACAAAGGGAGAGGGGCTGGCTGGGCCCGGGCCACTGCCATCACTGGGTTCTCTGAAAGGGCGTGACAGATGGGCCTGCACCGGCCACCACCCCGTCACGCTTCACTCGGTGATTGGTTTTCAAAGGAAGACAGGGTTTGTGAATGGATCCAGCTTGTTGCTTGCTGCCTTCAAATGGACGCCGCTGGGTCGCGTGGCCAGCCGGGGCCCCTTGTGAATGGGGCATCACCAGTGGGTGGCGAACAAGCCAGAGGTGACTCCCTGTCCCTCCCCCTGTCACTGCTGATGCTGAGGGGGAGGGGAGGAGGAGAAGGAAGTGCCCCAAACCCTTGTGTCTGCATACAGGTTTACTTTCCATGGGTCTTCTTCTGTGCTAGCTAGCCATGTGTCAGTTAGAATAAAATTCAGCTGCATATAGGGAAAAAAAAAAAGTTAAAACAAGATGAAAATTTATTTTTCTCTCATATGAAGAAGTCTGAAGACAGTCATCACAGACCTAGTTTGTCTGCTCCTCCACCATCAGAGACCTAGGCCCCTTGCCTCTGTGGTTCTGCCATGCTTAGTCCTCACATGCCTCCTGGCCCAGCACGACGCTCACGCTCCCACACGGTCTCCGTGTCCCACCAGCCACCAGAGCAAAGAAGATGGGAAGAAGGGCCCGGGGCACATGCCAGCATTTTTGCAATTTCCCAGAAGTTGCCACAAAAATACTTGTGCCTCATAGACCATGGCTCATTTAGATGGTTACACCCAGCTGCAAGAGAGGCTGGAGATGTGCTGTTTGTTTTAGGTGACCCCGTGTTTGTCGGCAGACATTTCTCCAGGGCTCTAGTCCATTTCTGCACATCTTTCAAGTGAAGCGTTGACTGTCCTTTGTTCCACTCTCGTTTCCAGGACAGAGGAACATCCGTGGAAAGGCTACAGTGCCTTCCTCCAGAGCAAAGAGCAGTCCTGTTGCCCATTTTAAAAGATTTAGGTTCCCCGCGTTCAGGTTCCTCTCCTGAAATGCCCGCCGCGGTGTGTCCAGGCTTCGCCTGCCGTCACGCGGCCCTGCGGGCACTGAGGCTGATGCTCTCCTGCTATTGCTGTGAGTCATGAACTGCCCTTCATCTCTGACCCAGCAGTCTTAGCTCCTGCCAGCACTATGACAGGGGCTAATTTATTAGCTTGTAAGTGAGATAAAATCTCAGATCTTCAAAGTTCTTGACAGTGTTCAGCTAAGAATCGAGATTTCTGCTGGGCTAGTTACTAGAAATCTGCCTTATTTCCCTTCCCAGCTACTCGAGCTGTCCCCATGAGTGTTCCAGGAGCCTCTTCCCCTCCCACAACTAGAGGAAGCAGCCTTCGCTGAGACCCCAGCCACTTCCAGAATCCCGGCAGGTCCTGAAACGGCCAACGACAGGGAAGCTCACACACCTGCTCACATCCCAGCTCTGAGCGTTCTCTCGGTCCCGTGGACCGCCTTGTCCCCATCCAGTCGGTTCCCAGATTAGAGGAGGTTTCAGTCCCACTCTGGCTTCTGCATCTGGAATGACTTGGTGACCTTGTCCTCAGTTTCCTGAATCAAACTACACCTTCTTCTCCGTCCCCCACTCCATCTCCTCCAGCGCCACGCCTCCCCCTCTCCTGCCCTCCCCTCCACCTCACCCTCCCACCAGAGTCTCCTAGGTCAGATGCCCCTGGAGCTACAACTTCAGTCGGCCTGTTCTGTAACTCCCTACCCTAAGACAGTCCTCCCCTGGCTGTGAAACCGGGGCTCAGCCATCCTATGTATACAGCACCCATCACCACCCTCTACTCAAGATGCACACATGTGTGTCAAGGGGAACAACTTCAGCTCGTTTCGCTTCCCCTCTGTCTCCTTCTCATCCTGCAACCTGGAGCTCTGAAGCCACCTTGAGTCCCATCACTTCTCACCAGCCCCCCTCCACCACACAATCACTAAGCCCTGCCTCGGAAGTCTCTCTGGTGTCTGTCTGACCCAACCCCACTGCCCTGGTTCAGACCCCAGTGCTTCTTGCCTGGAGTCTCCTAGCAGCCGCCATCAGGTGTCCCCCAAATTCAGTTCAGGCGCCAAAGAGCTACCCAAGAGACCATTCTAAGACATAAGTTGGGTCATAGCCCTCACCACCAGCTGAACAAAGTGCTGTGGCACCAAAGACCTGAGTGTTCTCCCTGTCCAGCTTGTCTCTCACCCCGCCTCTCCTAAACACCCTCAGGCTGCAGCCACTGGGAGCTACTCTGGAGTTCACTGAAAATGCCCTGCTCTCAAGTGCCTCTGCACCCCACACCTATTATCTATGTTTCTGGGAATGTCCTTCCTCTCTCCTCTCTCTGCCCCCTTCCTGGGCACTCATCCCCACCTATCCATCTTTCAAGACCCAACTCAAGCATGGCGTCCTCTAGAAACAGTCCCTCTGCTCCTCCGCAGTCCCAGCCGCTGGGCCCCGCCCCTCTGTGCCCCCGCACGGCTCTGCACACACAGTATCCCCATGAAGGCACATCCTACAATGTAGGCAAGTATCTGATGGTAAGATTCTGGAGAGCAGGGGTCAGAATTGCTCATCTCTGTGTCCCAGCCATGCTCCTGGTTATCTGAATAAATGGACTGCCCCTCACTCCACTCATGTCCGACTCCAAGCCTAGCTCAGTGGTGAGCTGTGACCAAGGAATAGCCCCAAACAGAAGTCGCTCTCCTGAGAGCTTCAGGCTGGGAGCAATGAGGACAAAGGTGGATGAGTAGGGGCTTGCCCTTCAGGAAGACCAAGGAATGGGAGGTAAGTGAGCAGCACAGGGAAGTCAGTTCCCAAAGTTAATGCAGATCTGGGTCAGCTGAAGCAGCACATCCATCCTCTTTTCAGGTGTGAATACGGTGGGGGAGAGGGGCCAAGAGGGTCTGGATTTTCATCAGATGCTACCAGAGACAGCAGGCAGATCCAGAAGGAATCCCTTATTAGCTCTCTTAGGAAATCCTGGGCTCTGAGTGTGTCCTCAGCCCCCAGGACAGGGAGCTCGGTCCAATGCCAGGTACTCTGCCCTCCTGCCTCATTGCCAAGGAGAGAGACCCTACACAATGAGATCTAGATTACATATTAATAGGCTTCCAGCCCTAAATGCAATGATTAGATCTTGGAACTGAAAAAGGACATGCATGGAAAAGCATGAAATCCAAATAAAGTGTGCAGTTTGGTTAATAATATTGCACCAATGTTAATGTCTTTATCTGGACAAATGCACCATAGGTAGGTAAGATGTTAACTTGGGGGGAAGCTGGGAAAGGGTATATGGGAACTACCAGGGTCAGGCCCATCCATCCACCTGGTCCTTAGGCCAGCCCACCACAGTTGGCGGGAGGGACTTGCAACTTTTTGGTACAACTAACATGATCCCAAATTACATATTAAAATGAAACAAGACCAAAACAGACTTTAAAACATAAGTCAAGCCATAGCTGGTTTGGCTCAGTGGGTAGAGTGTTGACCCTTGGACTAAAGGGTCCCAGATTCAGTTCTGGTTAAGGACACATATCTTGGTTGCAGGTCCCATAGCCCTGGTTGAGGTGCATGCAGGAGGAAACCAACTGATGTGTCTCTCTCACATCAATGTTTTTCTCTGTCTCTCCCTCTCCCTCCTACTTCCTCTAAAAATCAATGGAAAAGATATCCTCAGCTGAGGATTAATCAAAAAACAACGACAAAAAAAAACACACACACATAAGTCAAAGTTTAAGAAGAGAGACAGCATAAGTTTACATGGAAAGTAAAAGAGCAAAAAGAAAGGATACATGTTTCTTAGTTGAGAATCTGAAGACCTTTGCTACATTCATTCTTCCACTGAACAAATATTGATTAAGTATCTACTATGTGCCAAGCATTGTCCTCTGAGCCAGGAGGACAGGCAGTAGTGACCTGCCCTCCTGGAGTTGCTATTTTAATGAATCTAGAGTTTAATCGGCTCACCTAACCCCACACCACCCACAGGTTCCACACTCAGCTTCCAGGACTGAAAAATGGGGCCAGTTTCTCTTCCCATCACATCAGAGTCCAGGGGGGAACTTGCCTAGACCTGAGAGTTAGGAGACCTGAGGTGGCTCCAGAGAGGGCACTGAGTAGGACCAACTTCTTCTCTGCTCCTGACTAGTCACGGCACCATGTCTCTGGGCTTTCTCATTTGTAAAGTGAGGAAAGTAGTAAGAAACCAAGAGCTGCACTGACGCTCAGTAGGCATGCGAGTGTGCTTAAAGGATAAAAGTGCTTGTATTAATATGATTGTTACAATATTTAGATCCAGAGCAAGAAATAGGTTAGGACCTCTCTTCTGTAGTTACTACACACCCTCCTCTTTCCCATGTCAAAAAAAAATCCTCAGAACTGGAGTGAAAAATAAAACAAAACCCTGCGAGCTCTCCGGTGCAGGGCGCCAGGCTGGGCGGCCCGCCTGGACCAGATGGATGGTCAAGGCCAGGGTCAGGCCCACGCACCCACCTGGCCCGACGCCAGCCCCGCACAGCGCCCCGCCGGCCCCGGCGCAGGAACCGGAGACCCAGCCCGCACCCCCTTAGGAGGCCCTGCCGGCGAGGCGGCCGCGCCCCGCGGGAGGCCCAGCGCCGCGGCCCGCTGGCCCGGGCCCAGCCGCCCTCGGAGGGAAAGTTGTTGCTCAAGCCTGAGGAATGCGGAGCCGCGGCGGCGGGAGGAAGCGCTGGGAGATTGCACGCGGCCGGCGGGACCGCGGCAGCTGCGCCCCAATGTAAACAGCGCGCCGGGCGGGAAGCGGCGCCGCCCAGGCCCGCGGGCTCAGGCCGGAGGGGCAGCCACGCCGCCCGGGCGGGGAGCAGCGGGCAGTTTGGGGAGCTGAGACACAGGCGTGCCCAAAGGCCAGGCGAGAACCGCCCGCTGCAAAGTCCAAGAAGCCAGGTTTTCTTGTCTTTTATGTTCATGATTAATCTCTCCCGCCTGAAGAGCGCCGGGAGCATAGTAGGCGCTCCGGAAGCGCTGTTGGAAGCATGCTCCAGTCCCTCCGGGCCCGGTGTCCACCCCTGGACCAGGAACGTTTGATCTCCGAGGCCCCTGGCAACTCTGAAACTCTAGGATGCTAAGATTAAATCCCCTGTGTACTGCTGTGGTTTGCTTTAGTTTTTTCAGGGACATTTTTAGTGCTACCCTTTATGATGTGCCAGGAGTGAATCTGACACCAGATGGCTTTTTTTTTTTTTTTTTTAAATAAGAAAGAAGACAAAGGGAGGGAGAAAAATATTTTCCAACTGGCAGTGCTGACAGCATTTTGGAAGAGAACCTAGGGAGGCAAAGAGGAGCTGTTTCAGCCTGATGCTTCCTCCTCCCGCACACTCCGCCACCCTAGCCTCCACCATAAATGGGGTAGATCATACTGAGGCTTTTTATAGACCAGGCGAAGGGAACATCATCACCGGAAACTCTACCCCACGCCAGTACTTGCTGTGCTGTCTCTGGCTCTCACAGAGGACTGGATCCTGAGCCACAGAGGGACGGATTCCAGCTATAGGAGGGGCTGCTGCTAAAGGCTGACGCTGGCGCTCATTAGAAAGACAGACACCTGACAAATGGAAAGCTAGAACCAGCTCCCTGCCTGGGGAACATTGAGGGAACATAGCCCAAAATGGCAGTCCCTTCTGGAAACCGTCTTCTCTTGGACCCCAGTTCCCTCTCCTCAAACAGGGAGGAGGGGAACTGGTCCTTACTCAGAATGGCCTGTAACTCAGTTCCTAATGTTGTGGCAAGGAAAAGGGAAATTCCTAGAACCAGCCAACTTGGCAGCGTGCATGGTGGTGTAACCAGGGATGCTGAAGCCAGGCTGCTTGGGTTCAGATCTTGGCGGCACCACTTACTCTCTGAGCAGGTCAAGAGCCTTTCCCTCTCCATGCCTTCATTTCCTCAATTGTGAAATAGAATAAACTCCCCACCTTGTAGGACTTTTGTGTGGCTTTTATGAGACGATATAAGAAAAACGCTAGGACACCGAGACCAGTTTGGCTCAGTGGATAGAGCGTTGGTCTGCAGACTGAGGGGTCCCGGGTTCGATTCTGGTCAAGGGCATGCACCTTAGTTGTGGGCGCATCCCCAGTGGGGGTTGTGCAGGGGGCAGCTGATCGATGTTTCTCTCTCATCGATGGTTCTGGCTTTCTGTCCCTCTCCCTTCCTCTCTATGAAAAATCAATAAAATATTTTTTTTAAAAATGCTAGGAGTCTGCCTTTTCAACAGGCCAAAAAGGTAAGCATTCAATATTTGTCTTATTTGTACAGCTACAGGACCCCCCGAGGAGGCTGTTTTTCTGGGTAGGACCTTGAAGAGCCCCATTGTGGCACAGTCACCTCTGGACAAAGGAGTCTCAGTCCAGCTGACTGTCCCTCTCTCCTGCTCCTTCACATCCCCAGAGCCTGGAGAAAGGTGCACAGGATGAGCACAAATCACGTGTCAGGCTCCAAATGTGGTAAGTCAGCCCTAAAGAGATGGGGAGAGGGGGAGTAAGAAATAATCTGCCCTAGCCCCAAGGGAAGAAGGGAGCAGTGGGCAAGGAAAGGAGAAGTGTTGGTGCTAGGTTGCCAGGTTGCAGCTGATGCAGTAGACACTGAGGGACTGTGATAGCTGCCTATGGTATATAACCCTACTGGGTGTCCTTGATTTTTCTACTCATAAGTTGTTTTCTAATTGTCTTAGATGCAGTGTTGTTGAGTTCTTAATCAGCAAGCTCCCTGAGATCAGGTCTTGTCTTTTTGCTGTGGAATCTATCCCACACAGACTCCCAGCAGAAGCGACACAAAACCTAAATACCCTGGATGTGCTTATTGATTTGGCTGAGCTGTTGTGATGGACTGAATGTTTGTGTTCCCCCAAATTCCCATGTTGAGATCTTAACCCCTCATGTGATGGCATTTAGAGATGGGGCCTTAGGGAGGTGATTAGGTCATGAGGCCCACAAATGGGATTAGTGCCCTTATAAAAGAGACCCCAGAGAGCTGTCTTGCCCTTTCTGCTAGCAGGTAGCCATCTATGGGCCAGGAAGCGGACCCTCTCAGACACTGAGTCTGCCAATACCGTGACCTTGGACTTCCCAGCCTCCAGAACTGTAAGAAATAAATTTCTGTTGATTATAAGCCTATAAGTCTATGGCATTCTGCTATAGTAGTCCGAGTTAAGACATGTTAAAACAGGGGTACAGGTTGCTCACTTGGTTAGATTGTCATCCCGATACACCAAGGTTTTGGGTTTGATCTCTACTCTCTGGGGTTTGTGAAGGAGGAGGAGGAGAGAGGGACGGTCAGCTGGACTGAGACTCCTTTGTCATCAGAATGATCTACCCCGTTTGTGGTAGAGGCTAGGGTAGCGGTGAGGAGTGAGAGGAGAAGCATTCACAGCCAGGAGGAGCGATGTCAGCACACACCCATGACATAGAATAGAATGGCCACACAGACGCAGACGTCAGGACACACAGGAATTAACCAATGAATGCACAAATAAGTGGAACCACAAATCAGTGTTTCTCTCTCTCCTTTCATCTCTCTACAATCAAGCAATCAATGAAATAAGAACAGGAGAACATGTTGAAACTCCAAACTGGATGGACAAGGAGACAGAGGTACAGCTGATACTCAAGGGACAGAGGGTCATCTGCTGGCCCCAAGTGTCCTTCCTTCAACCCACATGCTCTCTCTCCAAACACTCCATTCAAATTTTCCCAGCCTGGAGAAAGTCAGTGACACCCAGGTCCCCAGCCTGCCCGGCCACAGGGGAGGTGGCGTTCATTTCAGACCGGGGAAAATCTGTCGCCAGCTACTCTGTGCCTCCTAGCCTGCTCGAGCCTCCAAGGCAAGCTTTCTACCACCTCCTTCCCTTTCTGGAATGGGCACCGGACTCCTAGCCAGGCCAGAGGCAATGCTGCCAGGACATTTTCTGGAACCTCCACTTAGTTCTTCACGTGGCTGGCTTACTCTCTCCCTCTGGGTTTTCTCTTGAGAGGAAACCACCCTTTACCAAAATTAACAACTCCCCCCTCCCCAAATTACTTTTTATTATCTTAACCTGTTTATTTTGCTATTTACATGGTCCTTGTCTCTCCACCCGACCCAGACTGAAGATTCCATAAAGCAGGATCTTGTCTTCTGCTCATCGGTTTATCCTAGACCAGTGGTCGGCAAACTGCAAGCCGCAATTTGCCACTCTGTTGATTAATAAGTTTGCCAACCACCGTCCTAGACCCTTTCACGGTGTCTAATGTACAGTGTTTGCTTGGAGTGGTGGTCTCCTACCTCAGTTATTCCCCTTCTCTCAGGCATTTTCAGTAATTCATATCTGTCAGATAAATCTCCATGTCTTCTTTATATATAAAATTATTAGTCCTTCCCTTTAGCCATCAGCTTATTTTTGCCTCCTTTATTCCACCAAGTACCCAGGAAGGATGCCTAGCATGTATGTGTCAGTTAGGACCTTTTGCTTGAAAGCAACAGAAGAACCAACTAAAAGTGGCTTAAACAATGAGCAAGCATATCATTTTCCAGAGGTAGAGAGGATTAATTCCATCTTAAATGAAGTCAAGACTCCAGTCAGCTTCTCTGTGATTCTGTCCAGATCCCTGGCCTAGTGGGCTTCCCCTTCTATCTCATTTGCCAGGGTTGTATCACATGCCTCGGTCTAACCAATAACTGGCAAGGAGACAGAAGCACGTGAGTGGCTGCTTAGAATGATCAACATTCATCTCCTGTGGCTGAGAAGGGTCTCCTTCCCTGGGTACAAGGCAGCTAAATCTGGGAACAAATTGAGCTTACCAGCAGGGGGGAGGGGGAGGTAGGGAGTGGCTGCTGAATCCATGAGCTGCCCAATAACCTTCCAACAAATTGTTTTTCTGCTTAGGTTAGCCAGAGTTGGTTTCTGTGGCCTGTAACCACAGAATTCTGGCTGAGGCAGCTCTGGGGCTCCTCGGTGAGGAGTGACAGGCACAGCATTCACAGCCAGGAGGAGTGATGTCAGCACACACCCATGAAATAGAACAGAATGGCCACACAGACGCAGACATAAAATAGCCCTAGACCCAGGAAAAAAACAGAGTTTTGAGAGCCGGATTGAAGGCTGTACCTCTCAGGCAACTTTACTCTGTGTTCCTTGGCTCCGTGACCTGGGGAAGGTAGGTCACATGACTATTCATATTGCAGTGGACTATCTTTCCTCGGTGTCCAAGAGGCTATCCATCTAGATGAGTAACTGGCCTCTCCCACCCATAGCCTTCCCTTCAGAAGACTTGAGCGATTATGCAGCCATTTTCCTCCCAACTCATATCTAACTCTCAGAGACATGCTGCTTCGTGGTTCTGCACTTGAGCAGCTCCCCCAACTCCGGACCCAGAACTCCATCATCACCACCCTCCAGTCTGAGACTCAGACCTTCCTTCTTCCTCTTGGCTCCCCACTTCCACGAAGCCTGCTTTGAAGAACTGGGTCCAGCCCCTGGCCATATCACCATCTGATTAGTAGCTGTCAATAGTGTCTTATCCTCTTCTGCCTCGTGGCCAATGGACTGCTCCAAAGCCAATCACTCTGGTGCCCCTCGCTCTGGTTCTGGAACGCCCCGCACCCTGTCCACTCCCTCCCTCTGAGCTGGGGTTATTCACCGATGCTTACTACCTCCGTCCCTGTTCCCAGCTGTACCACCACCGATTCTCACTGTCTCACCTCAACTAGGCTTCACTGCACCCCGTACTAACCCCTGTCACCTCTGCAGGTTCCTAATCAATCTCCCTCAGCAGCTCTTCTAAGCTCCCGAAGCTCCACTCCTCTCCCTGTTCACCTTCCTACCATGAACAACCCTCTCCCCAATTCTGCCAGCAGGATCAGCAGTGTCCGGCACAGACCTCACTGCTGTCCACCTCAAGAAGATGTCTCCGACTTTGGTGACAAGATGCTGGAGGAAAGCCTTTTCTGTCCCTTTTCACTCAGAATTCACCCCAAATGACAAGAATAAGAAACAGAAACCCAAACCCCATCTTCAACTAAACCCGGAGACGTTTAGAGTCCTGAACCACATCGCAGAAAAACGGAAGGTGGTGGGAGAGTGGTGGACGACTAGCAGAGGCCAGACCAGAGGCAGACACCCCCAAGAAGCAAGCAGACTCTTCCCTCTGAAGCCAGAGAAGCTCAGGAATAAGAAGGAGCAAGTGAACCAGAAGGCTGGGGTCTAAAAATTTAGGAATTGCTCAAAGACTTAGCTAAAGAGTAATTAGATAGTCAGGAAACCCAGCCATTCCCAGCACCATCAAGTGACTTATTGTGTCCCTTATTGGACTCGTGCAAGAGACAGAAAAATCGATGCTGGAGACACTGTAACAGAGAGAAGCTGGACATTAGAGAGGGTAGGGGTGGAGAAGAAGGACTAGGATCAAAAATGGAGTGAGATAGCCCTGACTGGTTTGGCTCAGTGGGCAGAGCGTCAGCCTGTGGACTGAAGGGTCCCAGGTTCAATTCTGATCAAGGGCATGTATGTACCTTGGTTGCGGGCACATCTCCAGTAGGGGGTGTGCAGAAGACAGCTGATCGATGTTTCTCTCTCATCGATGTTTCTGACTCTCTATCCCTCTCCCTTCCTCGCTGTAAAAAATCAAAATAAAAATATTTTTTAAAAATGGAGTTAAATGCCCGACTGGCATAGCTTAGCTGTTGAACATCGACCTATGAACCAGGTCATGGTTCAATTCCTGATCAGGGCACATGTCTGGGTTTCAGGCTCCGAGGCAGCCCATCAATGATTCTCTCTCAGACTTGATGTTTTTATCTCTCTCTCTCTCTCTGCCTTCCTCTCTGAAATTAATATAAAATATATGTATTTTAAAAATAAGTGAAAGCTGGCATTCTGAATTGTGTTACTCAGCCTGCTTGCCACACACCTCTTGCCACTCCCACCCAGCACCCAGCTCTGGGACTCTGGGAAGGTGGGCTTATAACCTTCGAGTAGGAGGGTCAAGGCTAGAGGATTCTTTTATGGAAAAATAAATCAAACTATGCCGTTTGATACTGACAATTGGAGCTCCCCAGTGAAAGAGTCCAGCCAACCACCTAATCGCCCTACCAGGAGCCCAAGTTGAGAACTTCCACCTGGCTCTCTAGAGCCTCCTTCTCAAATATGAAGGAAGACCAGACATCTGAGGAAATTCTCCAGCAGCATACCAACCAAAACGTCAGAAAACATGAAGTCAGAAAACAGAGACAATACAGGCAGAAGAACATTTCAGGTTAATATTCTCAGAGACATAAGATACTGCAAGAAGCCAAAGAACAAAAACATGAAACCATTTTTAAAAAGAAAAAGAAAAAGAAAAAAACAGGGAACATAAAAGCACTCTTGAAAAAAAATTTTTTTAAAGAAAAAGATCATAACATAGCAAATAGATTGGGATAGAACATTGAGGAAAATTCCCAGAAAACAGAAAAGATGGTCAATAGAAAAATAATAAAAGAACTAGAGGATCAGTCCAAGAGGCCTAGTATTCCAAATAATAGGAGTTGCGAAAATTTCAAAGAAATAATAAAAATCCCAGGATGAAAGGACATAAATTGTTAGAACAGAGGTTTTTAAAATTTAGCATGAATCAGAATACCTTAGAGGTCTTGTTAAATACAGATTGCTGGGCCCTATCACCAGTCTCTGCTTCAGTAGTTGTGGGATGGGGCCTAGTATCTGCATTTCTAACATTTCCCCACAGGTGATGCTGATGGTGCTGGTCCAGGGACCACACTTTGAAAAGCACAATTAGATTTAAAAAAGAACTATCCAGTAGCCCTGGCTGGGTAGCTCAGTTGGTTACAGTGTCCTCCCAATATGCCAAGATTGTGGATTCCATCCCCCATCAGGGCACATACAACAAGCAACCAAGGAGTGCATAAATAGGTGAAATAACAAATCTCTTCTTTGTCTCTCTCTTGCTCCCTCTAAAATCAATAAATAAAAACTATTTGAAAAACAATTAAAAAAAACTGTCAAGTGCCCAGAAAAATGAATGACAACATATTGTGACATTTCAATTTATCAGGGAGAAAAGATAAAATCCTAAACACGGAGATGGGGTGGGAGGAGGTGAATTCAAACTCTCAGGAATCAAAATAGCATGAGATTAACTGCGAAATTAGAAGCTGAAAGAAAAAGGAGCAATGTCTTCAAAATTCTGAAGAAAAAGCGTTTTCAACCTAAAATTCTATACCCAACTAAAACTATTCCTCACGGGTGAGGGTGGGATAAAATCATTTTAGATATGCAGAAGTCTCTAAAATGTTACCTCCCAGGCACTCTTTCTTAGAAAGCTACTGGAGGATGTGCTTCATCCAACAAGGGAGTAAATTGAGAAAGAGGAAAACACGGGGTCCTAGAAAGAGGAAAGGACATAGGGAACTCTTAACTACTGGCAACAGGAAATCTGAGGGTGACAAATATGCTGGCCTGAAGAGCAACACATCTAGAGAAAAGCACCCCAGGAAAAATGTCTCCAAGGAAAACCAAAACAGAACCAATTGTGAATACATGACAGGTTTGGCCATCTGGGTAATTATCCTGATAAGGCATTTTACAAAACTGTTGAAGGGTGTGGGAAGATGGAGCCAGAAATTCAAAGAAAACTAAGCAAATGGGGGGCGGGGGGGGGGGGGGGGGAATGAGGCAACTGATTCCAGGAAAAAAACAAAAATATTGTATCAGAAAGGAAATGTAAACAGAGCACACAACATAAAATTATATTGGAAAAAGAAATATAACCAGAATACTTGCCCCAAAAGTAAACAATATTTTCAAAGTCAATAAGGAAGTCACGGAACATAGAGTTACTCATAAGTTATAATATAAACATAATGGGGATGGGAGAGGGGAAGAAGCACGTAAGAGATTCGAAACCCTCATCTACCAAAACAAGAAGCCAACTGAGTAGACAGATGAGTCTAGTAGGGCAATCCATATATTATTTAGAAATATACCAGCAGAAGCAGCCAAAAGAGTTGGAAGCAGTCACCCCTGGGGAGCAGGATAAGACTGGGAGAAAGGCCAGGGCGACTTCTGTGTTTGTGACAAACCCTTTAGAACTACTTGATTTTTAAGCTATGTGTACGTATTACCTTGATAAAAATAAATATTAATTTCATAAAACATCTACCAAAGGAAGTGCCATATCCTCCACTACAGCATGTCTGAGGAACCCCGTGTGAACTCAAAGGAGTAAGGGTTTCTCCACTCTCATCCCCACCAGGGTGGGCATTACTCATTGGGGCAGCTCCCTTCTTCCCAGATGCAACCTCTCCACCTCCTGTTCCATCAGCCAGGGACGGGGTGGCTGTGCTCCAGCCCTGCTGAACCGTCAGTTTCCAGGTAGTGCCTCAGACTTTGCACCCACTGTGACCTTTACCTGCAAGGTTACTCTTCCTTACTTCACTCTCGCCCCAACAGATTAATGGTGGTTTTTACTTTAGGCTTGACCTTAGATAACCCTTCCTCCACAGCTGTCCTTCTACTCAACCTCATCAAGACGAAAATGCACCTCCCCTGTACTTTCCTGCAGAGGCGCTTCCCGCTGTCTCTCTTAGCACTCTGCCCTGTAAATGCCCCTCACCAGTTTGACTTTCCACTGGACTACAAACTCTAGAAGGCAAGAAACTGTCTTACTCAATGTAGCCCCAGGATGAGGCCTGGTGCATGGTACAATAGTCAATGACTATGCAAATGGCTAACAAATGGCCACACTTATAATGGCTTAATAAATATTAGAATGAGTAAATTAATGAATCACAACAAATTCAGACCTCTGTCTCCATCCAAAATCTGCCTGCCTTCTGCCATCTCCATTCTGTCTACTCGCCCTCCGTCCAAGGTCATACTTTGCAGGCCAGTTGGCTGTAGCCAGTGCCTCAACTACAATCTACTTACGCCTGCCTGCATCCCATAGAGAAGCCAGGGCTCCTTCATGTGACGAGGGGCAGCCCCAGTACAGGCTGAACAGAATGGTGTGAGCCAGTTAGGGACTGTCCGCCTGCCCAGCTGAGAAGGAAATCGATCCCCTCTTAGTTTCCCAAAGTACAGCTCTCCGCGGTCTGGGACCCAAGCCAAAGAGCGGGGACACGGTTGGCTCTTGCTTTGGCCTGCCTAGCGGAGCGACTGGCTCTCCCCCGTTTTTCCTTGTCCATTTTGCAGGCCACGGGCTGAGATTCTGGCCCTTGGAGCTGGAAGACCTGGGTGACTCCCGGCCAGTGTCTTCCACTGGACAGGTATGCGACCCCAGCCTGGGGTGCAGCGAGGACCGCAGGCAAGAAGCATGAATGCTAGGCAAGGGCCAGACACACAGTGGGGGTCGGGGGGTAAAAACCCCCGGTGCGTCAGTCACTCCCCGAGCTCTCGAGGCCAAAGCGAACCCGGCCTCGGCGAGGCCTGGGCGGAAGGGACCGGGATCCGCAGCGCTGGAAGCCTGCAACTTGCCAGCCTGGGTCAGGGCGCCCCACCCCCACCGAACCGCACCCCACCCCCGCCCCACCACGTGACCTCAGAGGGCCGCGCGGGGTTCGGAATGCGGCGGCCTCAGCTGCGCCCCGGAGGGGCCGGCGGAACCGCGGGGAGGAGGGAGCGGCCGCGCCCGGGGCGGGAGGACTGGGGGGGGGGGGGGAGGCGGAGGGGCCCTCTCCTTTCCCCGCCGCGCGAGCAGGGGCAGCGAGGGAGCGGGAGGTTTGGCCCCGTCCAGGGAGCCTGACCATACGGGCGGAGAAACCCGATCTCCTCCCGGAGCTTCCCCGTTTAGGAGGAGGGCCGCAGCCAGGCCAGTCCGTGGCTGCTAGGGGCGCGGGTCACATGACCGCCCTGGACTCGGTGGAGGGAGGGGGGCTGTGCTCCTGAGGAACCCGGATCGAGAGGCAGGAATCCCAGCGAGGCCCTCGGGCTCCCTCCCCCAGTGGTTCCGTTTGTCCTTATCTTCTTGCACTCTCGCACACTGCCCGTGGGGCGGGAGGTCAGCGGTGTGCCCTGCGGCGAGTGGGTCCACCCCACGCGCCCTTTCGGGCGCCTGGTGAGGTCTGTCCGTGGGTTTCACACAGCCCTGGTGAGGACGGGACTCCTGCACACGTGGCGGTGGTCAGGCTGCGAGGTGAGGCTCCGGGCCTGGAATTCCCCATCCTGGGTGGTGGAGACAGTGCCTAGGAGGCTGACATCCCCCCTCCCTGCCTCCCTGCCTCCATGGCCCGGAGATCAGCAGTGCCCAGAGAGGAAGAGCCTGCTGGGACTGCCTTCCCGCAGAACCTACTGTGCGCCAGGCTCTGTCGGAGGCATGAGGGTGTGGAGAAAAAGACAGTCCCTGCCCTCAAGGAGCTGACAGTGGAGTGGGGGGAACAGTCAAAGAAACCAGAATGAAAATTCAGAAGCACAGGGGAGCACTGAAGTCAGGCTGGGACCTGGGAGATGTGAAGAGATGGCACTCGAATGGCATTTTAAAGGGTGAGGAATTGTCACACAGGAGGGGGGAAATGTGGAGGCACTGGGCATCAGATTCCCTGGTGCTTAGGACCTCCAGACAGAAGATGTTAAGTGTAGGGAAGGAGTGGGACATGGGGCAGGTAAGCCAACAGGAGCCAGAGCTGGCATCTGAGCTTGGTCCTAAACGCCCTGGGGGAACTGCCGAATCATTCTGACAGGCAAATATGGTGGATGGGGCATGAAGGTAGGCTAAATGGCCATATCGGGTGGTGATTTAAGAAAATTGAATTTAAGGAAAGTGGATGGGGGTGGGATATCCAAAGGGAAGGTCGGCACAGCACGCAGCCAATGGGACGTTGGGATGATGATGGCGGCAAAAATATACTTAAAAAGGGGGCCTTGAAGACAGGGTCAGGGGTAAGTCTGGGACAAGTTGCCACTGTCCATTACTCCCCTGATTGTCAGTCTCATGGGGTCCCTGCGAGGTTTGGGGATACATGCCCCTGGTGGAATGGCACAGCCATGCTCCTTGGAGGGAGAGCATGCACTGGGTCTTTTGTCCTGAGAGTGTTCTCTCTTGCAAGCAGAAATCTTAGGAGAAGTCTTGAGGGAGTGTCTCAACAGAATATTCATCAGCTTTCCAGGTGTGCTCTTTCAGGGTCATGGTCTACACTGATTGGTGGGTGTCAGAGGGGGTCATTAGTCAATGTAGCTGGTCCTGAGGCAGCCACAGTGCCACTGGTCTGGTTTTGCTGCTTTTGGGGGCCTGGAGCTGAAATACAACCGAGGCCTAGATGTTATCTTTAGGGAGGAAAGGGTCAGGGTGTCTAAACTGCCTGATCAGCGACATGAAATATCCGGGGTCCAAACTGCATGACCAGTGAGTGCTATGCTAGGGGAAGAAAGGTAACCCTGGCAGTGGAGTGGGTAACCTCCCCTTGCTAGGCATCCGGAGCTTTCTGTCCTGGCGAGTTTCTGTACCTGGCCCATCATCCTTGCTCTGGGGGTCTAAGGCATTCCATATAGACAGGACCAGATCCGCATCTCCTAGGAGAGCTGGGGATGGATTTGGATTGGGGACCTAGAGAAGCAAAGAGGTTGATTAGAAGCCTCTGGCCAGCCTCCCCAGAGACTGCAGCAATGGGAACGGAAAGAATGAAAAGGCCACACAAATACTTGTGAGGGGAAGAGCCACTGGTCTTCAGGGCAGATTGGTGATGAGCAGACAGGAAGTCTTGGATGACCTCAGGTTTCTGGCTTGGGGAATTGGATGATGGATGCAGAAGGAACAGGTTTGGAGAAAAGGTTGACGATGAGAGTGATATTTATGGAGTACTTCCAGTGTTTCAGGCACTATCTCATTAAATGGTACTATTGTTATCCCCACTTTAATATGAGGAAACTAAATCAAGAGGTTAAGTGACTAACTGGTAGGGATGGGATGATGAGCGGACCTGCACCTTGCAGAATGCATTATCCCAAATCTGAAGCCCCAGGGAGGTTTCCCAGTCTACTCTACAGGCTTCCCCCTTTCTCCACAGCCCCAGTATTTGGCACCCCCACAGCCCTTCAGCCACTGTCTCCAGGTGTCCCCTCCACCCACCCCACCTCACCCCCAGCAACTTGCCCCGAGCAACCAGAATGGAACCCCACAAGCTTCTGACAGGAGTGAGTGCACAGGGCTCCGGACCCTGGAGCGGAGACCCCGCCTTCCCAGTTACAGTACATAATGGATGCGAAACTGCAGGAACAATCAGAGAAACCAATAAAACGGATGTTTTCCATTTGTAATAAATTTTTTAAAGTTTTAATGGAACATTTCAACGACATCATAAGGTCATGAAAGATCTCCGCCAGCCCAACCCTGTGTTTTCTGTGGCAAAAGGGACATAGTTCTGGAGTAAACATGCAACTCCCACAGAGGAAGTTTCTGTTTCCCTTTCCCAAACCTTGGCTAAGGAACATGTAGTCCAACTCCAGTAGCCATGGGTGACAGACAGGGATAGCCAATCCTCTGAGCCCCACCCTCACCACCCGACTTTTTACACTGGGGTGGAGGGAGGTGCTGTTTCCAAATTGCTTCTCACCAGTTGTTAGGCCTAGAGAGTCCTAGCCTCAGCTTTCACCTTTGAACCTAATTAACCAGCCTCCCCAGTCATTCAGCCAGCAACTGCTCAGGGCCTGGCGGAAGGAGGTTCTTTACAAGGTTGTTTTACACAGAAATTAGAATGTCCACTTGCCTCCCACCTCCCCAACCCTCTTACCTATACGAAAGAGGCCCATCATGACCCCAGAGAGCTTTCTGTCACGGAAACCCCAAATCTGGGGACAGGGCAGTGAGAAAGACGTGACATCAAGAGTCCCTGCCTATCTGTGTTTTGGAGGTCCAGGCTCGTCAGGATGGTGCTGCCTTTATAGTTTCTGGAGGTACAAAGATCCTCGGACCAGACCTTCCCTCATCTAGCACACCCCCCTCTCCCCTCTGTTTCACCCCCATCCTGGGTTCTATTCACACTCTTGCACCTATGGTCTTGGAAGGGTTTCTGTCTGCTTTCTTTCTTTATAAGTTTTGGTTTTTAGAGAGAGCAGGAGGGAGAGAGAGGAACATCGATTCAATGTGAGAGTTAAACGTGGATCAGTTGCCCCTCACACACTCTCTGACGGAGGTGGAACCCAAAATCTGGGCATGTGCTCTGACTGGGAACCACACCCGAGACATTTCAGTACATGGGATGATGCTTCAATCACTGAACACACCGGCCAGAGCTGCCTGCTTTCTTATACATAAACCTTTCTTTAACCTCAAAGGAAGGGGTACTTGAGGGCCTTCTCTGCACCTTTAGGTATAACTAGAGGCCCCCACACAGAAGGTATCCACAGCAGGAAGGAGACGAAAGCAGTGTTGTTCCAACTGTAGATCACAACCTAGAGGTGGGCCATGAAATCAATTTAAAGGGTTATGGCCAGCACCTTTAAAAAATGAAATGAGGCTTTGCAGACAGCGTCACTCCGAAGCCGCCCATGACCAGCCACGGGGAACCCTACCGTGTTCTGGGCCGCGTGTCCTTCGAGCTGTTTGCAAACAAAGTTCCAAAGACAGCAGAAAACTTCCGTGCTCGGAGCACTGGGGAGAGAGGATTTGTTTATAAAGGTTCCTGCTTTCACAGAATTACTCCGGGGTTTATGTGCCAGGGTGGTGACTTCACACGCCATAGCGGCACAGGCGGCACGTCCATCTCTGGGGAGAAATGTGAGGACGAGAACTTCGCCCTGAAACATACAGGCCCTGGCACCTGCCCATGGCCAATACCGGGCCTGACACAAACGGCTCTCAGTGTTTCATCGGCACGGCCAAGGCTGCGTGGTGGGATGGCAGGCATGTGGTCTTCCCCCAGGGGAAAGAAGGCATGGATACTGTGACAGCCATGGAGCGCGATGGGTCCAGGCATGGCAAGACCAGCAAGATCACCATTGCTGACTGTGGACAACTCTCATAAATCTATCTGACTTGTGTTTTATCTTTACCACCAGACCATTCCTTCTGTAGCTCAGGAGAGTACCCCTTCACCCCAATTTGCTGGGAATATTCCATAATCTTTGTGCTCTTGCCAGTTTATTGGGTTCCATAATTCTCTTACCCCTTCTTAGTCTAGCTGGATTGCAGTTAAGTTTATGATTATGAAATAAAAACTAAACGGTTGTCTGAAAAAAAAAATGAAATGAGCCCTGGCTGGTTTGGCTCAGTGGGTAGATCATCGGTCTGCGGACTGAAGGAGCCCAAGTTCGATTCCAGTCAAGGGCACATGCCTGGGTTGCAGATTCGATCCTCAGTTGGGGGTGTGCAAGAGGCAGCTGATCAATGATTCTCTCTCATCGTTGATGTTTCTCTCTCTCCCTCTCCCTGCCTCTCTGAAATCAATAAATATATATTTTTAAAAAATGAAACAATACAGCCAAAACCAGTTTGGCTCAATGGATAGAGCGTTGGCCTGCGGACTGACAGGTCCCTGGTTCGATTCCTGTCAAGGGCATGAACCTTGGTTGCGGGCACATCTCCAGTGGGGTGTGTGCAAGAGGCAGCTGATCGATGCTTCTCTCTCATTGATGTCTCTAATTTTCTGTCCCTCTCTCTTCCTCTCTGTAAAAAAATCAATAAAAATATTTTTTAAATTAAACAATACAATAGAAAATATCAGGGTGTATACATATAGCAAGAATAAGTATTGTCCCCATACAATTTATTTCAATTATTTCACAATATAAAATGGATTTATTGCTATAGGTCACTGGACAAAAGAACACTGGTTAAGACACAGAATCAAGACTCATACAACAAACACACAAAGGCAGCCTGCTCTGTGTCAAGTACTATGTGAGGCACAAGAGACCCAACAATGACTAACACAGTCTCTAGTCTCAATCCATCTTCTGGCTGGGAAGCCAATAAGCAAACTAACAGTTGCAGGATATGATTCTTAATGCTGTGAGAGAGTATGTGGGAGGTGATAAAGCCCTGATGTGAGAGTGGGCATCTGGGCGGGCTTCTTGAGGAGGTGATACAGTCAGAGTTCTTAGCAAGAAAAGACAGTGACTAGGATCTCCTGCAGCCTCTAGACAGGAAAGGAACTATGGTAAAATGTCAAGAGTTCCAGTTTTCAAGGCTAAAGACAACTTCTAGTCCTGCCTCTTCTTAACAAACTGTGAAATCTTAGGTGAGTCCATTAACCTTTCCACACCATGTCCTCATCTACAAAATGGACATTTTCACTGTCAATCCCAAAGAAGAGGTCATACGAGACAGATAATATAAGTGAAAGTACTTTGTAAACTAGAGAATAGGGAAGGACTGTTTCTAAGGATGAGGAAATGTAAGTGTAGAGAAGGAAGTGTCCTGTTCAACACTGAACAGCTGTGGGTAGCACATCCCCCTCAGTCCTCAACCTGGGGGTCCTGCCTACACTCCTCGTTCTCCCACTGCCACTGAGCTACCTTGCAAGAGGGTGGGGGCAGGACTCTTAGAAACCTGACCATTTAAGATTTACCTTAATAATTCTATTGCTGAGCGACGGGCCGCTAGTGGGAGATGTTGGAGTCGCTATTGGGTCACGGCGGCCTGGTGCTGCTTCCGGACTCTGTGGAGTGGGAGGGGCGCAGGCTCTTGAAGGCGCTGAACAAGCAATCCGCACTGTGTCCTCGAAGGAAGCCTGGGCCCGCTCTGACATCGCTTCGTGTACCTCAGTGGAGAGCAGATCCATGTCCTGGGCTGTGAAGTGAGCGAAGAAGAGTTTCGTGAAGGTTTTGATTCCGGTACCAACAGCTCGTTGGTTTACCATGACTTCTTCAGAGACCCTCTTAACTGGTCAAACACTGGAGAAGCCCTTCCTGGGGTCCCCTGGGAGTCTTGAGAGCAATGTGTAGGAGAACAGGTCCTGGTCCTGTCACCATTGCTCTTGATTCACTTAGCTGGTTACCTTCCCTGCACCACACTTTGCCAAGCCCTGCATGCTTCATCCTGATGACAGCTCCCCAGTAGAACAAGTGCGTGTGTTGGGCCTGCTACATGAAGAGCTACACGGGCCAGGCCCTGTGGAAGCATGGAGCGCCCTTGCTCAGATTGAAGTGACCTTGAGTGGTATAGGGGGCCAGGCCTCAGCTCACATTATCTATCGGAGGCCCCAACATCATCCAACACATAAGATTCAGTGGTTCTCCATCCTGCCTGACTTCAACCTGGACGTCCAAGGGGAGTCTCCCCTAAAGTCCCAGCCCCACCCAGATCCTTGCACACACCCGGTGGATCCCACTACTCACTTGACCTTTAACCTTCACCTGTCCAAGAAAGAGAAGGAAGCCAAAGATAGCCTGACCCTGCCCTTCCAGTTCAGCTCTGAAAAGCAGCAGGCTCTGCTGTGCCATGGTTTAGGCCAAGCTATCAGCCATATCTTCTATGAGCCAGATGCTTATGAAGGGACCAAGAGGACCCAGATGATGGCTTAGATATTTGACTAGACTGAATTGGAGGGGGGTGATGAGACCATGGGCCTATAACCATTGTTCCAGTTGGTCTTACCTTGTTTCTTCCCCATCTTTGTTTCCTGTGTCTCTGGAGGCCCTACCCTGTGGCCCATGAGCCAGGGGGAGGTGTCCAGTCAGGACAGAAAGTGGGGTGGGCCCTAGCCAGTCTGGCTCAGCGGACAGAGCATTCGCCAGGTGGGCTGAAGGGGCCTGGGTTCGGTTCTGGTCAAGGACATGTACCTTAGTTGCAGGTTCCCCGGCCCTGGTCAGGCTGCATGCAGGAGGCAACCAATCGATGTGTCTCTCACATTGATGTTCCTCTCCATCTCTCCCTCTCCCTTCCACTCTCTCTAAAAATCAATGGAAAAATATCCCCAGATGAGGATTAACAACAAAAAAGAAAAGAAAAGAAAAAAAAAGTGGGGTGGGGGCAGAGGGAAAGGCGAGAGAGTAGGAAACCTGTCCCCGACCCCCGACCCCCCACACATACAAGCCTAACAAAAAATGTTTATTAAAAAAATAATTCTATTGCTCTAATGATGTTTTGATAAGGATGGGAAGTAAATAAATATGTGAGAATTCCTCCCTTTCCCCCTCTGTTAATGAATTGGGATGTACCCAAACCAACGTTTAAAGTTACATAAGCATCATTCAGGTCCTCTGTAACAGCTTTCATTTCGGAAAAACAGCATTTCCATTAAAATGGTGTTACGTAAAAAGGCTTTATGTGTGTATGTATAGGAACAGGCACACATGAACACTGTTAAGGCACACAGAAACATACGCCCAAGGGGAGCAGGTATTTGACAGCACCTTGCAAGTTAAAATGTGACTGACTTGTCCTCCCACCCCCAGTGAAACCTCGTGTATGTTGGGCAGTGGGGACTGCAGCAGGCCTCCATTCCCCAGGGACCAGAAAAGTCCTTTCTGGAACCCCCTTCCTTATGAGTTCCATTTAATCACAGACTGTTAAGGGTTAGAAGTAGCTCAGAAGTTACCCAGTGCAATCTCACTCTACATCCCTCTTTAAAGCCTTGACTTTAACAGTTCCTTTCCTCTCAAGGCCATCCATATAACCTGTGGTCAAATGTAGCTCATTGAAAAAGACCTGATACAAAGTTGAAACTTGCCTTGCTAAGCTCCTATTTCTTGGGGACAAATGTACTAATATATCCCTCACCTTGAGCCAGCTATAAGCGTCCAGGAGCCATAGCCAATGGAGGGTGCCTGGGGCCTAAGAGCAAGGAGGGAAGACCTGAAGCTCTTCCCAGACCTCCATCCATCTAAACTGAGGTTGGTAATAGGGGGAGAGGAGTAAAGTGGGAGGAGGGGAAGAAAGGTGGAAACCCTGAATGCAAATAAGTGGCTTTTAGCACATCCCTGCACCTCAAGTCTCACTTTAAGTGTGGGGGTCAGACATCACGAGGTCAGTTCCAGCACTGATTCTCTTGGAGTCCACCGTTGGTCTTTTGGGATTCGACAGCTGTCCTCTTTTATGTGAAACAGTGGGTCTACGATTCTGGGACCAAGCAGGAAGTAAGAAAACTGCCCTGAATCCTCCTATCATAGGCAGACCTGGGTTAGCCTTCACAGCGCGCCCTGGTTACCCGCGAAGAGACGGCACAAAGCTGAACACCCCAGCACCGCGTAGGTAGGAAACGTGAGCTTTGGAGTGTCCTTTTAAGTTGTTGGGAAGGGGGTGTGGCTAGGGAGACTGGGAGGCCGCAGCTGCGCGAAAGGGGTGTGGCCTGGGGGCGTGGCCGTAGCGACTGGAATGTTGTTGGGTCCTCGCACCGCATAGTAAGGAGAGGACACGCCCCTTTTCTCCGAGAGGGCCAATTGGAGCGCCGGAGCGGTTTCAAGTCTCCCCGGCCAGCTTGCCCGCCCGCCACCCCACCCCCCTCGGGGATTCGCTTTTTCCGTAACAAAATAGCGAAGCTCCGGATGTTCCGCAGCCCCACTGCTCACAGATAGAGGGGCCGTGGGCCTAGGACGGTGCTCCGCAACGCGAGGCGCCGGTGGGCCGTGGAGAGGCCGAGTCCAGAGCTCGGAGGCGCGCGGGGGTGGGCGCTGCAGCCGCGGGTTGTTTATCTGGAGTACGGAGGGGAGGGGGGAGCCTGGAAACCGCCCCGTGTCCCATTTCCTCCTCTTGTTTTCGCTCCGGATTCTCCATGTTGGACCCAAACTGAGGAGCCCGGAGCTGCCGCCGGGGGATCGGGGCCGGGGGCACCCGGGGAGCCGCTGGCCGGGCCGCCTGCTCTCCACACAGGCCGCCTCCCTTCCCGGCCCAGGGAGGGAACCAGAGCAGGGATGTGAACGGCGGTGCGAACCCGAGTCTCGCGAGCAGGAGCGGAGCGGGCCCCCGCCCAGGCCCCCCAGCCCAGCCCAGCCCAGCCTGCGCCCGCCGGGCCTCCCGCCCAGCCAGCGGCCCGCGGGATTGTTAGATGGAACACGGCTCCATCATCACCCAGGCGCGGAGGGAAGACGCCCTGGTGCTCACCAAGCAAGGTAGGGGCAAGCAACTTCCCAAAACTTTGCGTCGCCCCCGATCGGGGAGGGGGTTAACACCGCCCCGAAACCGAGGCCTGGCCCCTGACCTCCCGAGGCCCAGAACGGGTGATTCCAACCGGGACCCCCGGTCCTTTGGCCCCCGCGTCTGGGTCCGCACTCCGGCCCCTGTGGGGGTTGTGCGGGGCCCCGAGCTGCGGGCGCCGAGGGGGAGGGGCGTCATCTGCGCAGCTGTCACTCCGTCCCGTCCCTCCTTCCCCGGGAAAGAGAGACCGACGGGCAGCGCTGGAAGCACCTGTCCCCCGCGCCCGTCTCCTCCGGAGCTGGGGGTGGGTCGTCACTTTCCCGCACTGCTGTGCGCGCTGCCCTAGGACCTGGGGGAGCGGGTGGGGAGGGGGCGGGGGACCCGAGTTGGAATGGAGCCTGGACTGGAATCCAGCACTTCCCAGGGCCCCCCCCCTCCCCCCAGCCCTGGGTCGCCCAGTCTGCGGGCGGTGATGGCGTCCGGCGGGACTTGGGGGCCAAGTTCACAGCCCGGGGTGGGGGCGGGGCGGGGGCGGCCGCGGGGGGGTGGGGAGGGCCGAGCCCGGCGGACCTGGCCCTCCCGCTGGCCTGCGCGGGGCCGGGACCTCCGCGGCGCGGGCTCTGGCGCGGCCGCCTCCCGCCGCGGTCGCTGGGCGAACCAGCCCGACCCTGAGGCCCGGCCCGAGCCCCTCCCTGCCGGGGGCGCTCCCCGGGCCGCCTCTGCACACAGAGCCGCGTTTGTTTAGCCCGGGAGCGGTGTCCCTGGTTACATAATTCGCCGGATGGCATGAGACTCGGCGTGTTTCTGAGCCGCGCAGCGAAAAGTGCGAGCTCTCTGTGGGCAGCGGCTCGCGGCCCCCGCCTTGCCGAGGGTCGGGTGGAGACGCGAGGAGGCCGGTCTCCGGTGGCTGGGGGCCGCGGCGGAACGAGGCCTCGCCTTTCCCGCGCCAGGGGGAAGATTGGGACCCGGGTGGGGGGATCTCTCTCGAGTTTGGTCGTGGTGGAGGCCCTGAAACTCTTGCCCGCTCCCTACGTTCTTCTTCAGGCTCTGAGGAGTGTGTCTAGAAGAGCGGACAGAATTTCCGCGGGGTGTGAGGACTAGCGTCATTTTTTTTTCTGGAGAACTTCCCGGACTGGGGCCACCTGGCCCTGAGCTGGGGAGAGCGTGCTCTTGGGACCTAATTCAGAGTTACTGCCCTTCCCTGGACCGCCCACCCCCACCCCAGAGCGGGGCGTAAAGGGCCAGTGCTGCGGTGGGGCACATAGAGACCAAGAGCCTGAGAGAGGCCAGCAGCGGGGTCTCTGTGTTGCCCCGAACCCCCCTATTTGGTAACTTAAGTCAACAGATCACTTATTCGTGGGGTTTACAGACCCAAGGAGCTCCCCCAACTTGCCTAGGGGCAAAGAAGCTGGAGACTGGGAGAGTCAGCCTTTCCCAAATTCCTCACGTGGGGGGCAGTGTATGCTTCCTGTATCGCTGGTTCTTCTTTAAAGCCTGTCCTGTGGAGCGGGAAGAGCCAGAACATTGCTTCCCGGATCCCAGCCCTCCAGAGCCCCTGACTCCCTCTCCCCCAGCTGCATCGCAAACCCAGCGGTGACCCCAGCCGCAACTTCACCCACTCTGCTCTCTGCTCAGAAGAGGGGAGACTTTCCATCTTGATAACTCCACTCTATGTCCAACCTCACCCTAGGAAAGGACTCCAAGAGGCCTCCAAAACTGAAGAGATTTGGGTGTGGAAGGATTCCAGAGGTAGCAGTGTAGATGAGAAGGGGGAAGGGCCTCCCCACTCAGGTCCTCTCTTCCTGTAGGGGCTCAGGGGGTGCCTGCCTAGTGAGGGCACACACCAGGAGTGAGGGAAGGCCCACCTCCGACTTCAGGGCTGGACAGTTCGTCCAGAGCGAAAGGCAGGGAAGAGAAGAGGTGACAGCAGAAAGCAAAGCAGCTGGCTTCTCGACAGTGTTCAGTTGTTGATGCTGGATGGAGTTGCGTTTTTCATTTCCTTTGTGTGGCTTGTCCTTCAGATTTATCCCGGAGGAATCTGAATTCTTAAGCCAGCAGCCATGGGTCTCTCTCTCCCCCATGTAATTTGATTACAGTCCAGAGAAAGCATACTTTCTTCCTGGGCTGCTCGGGCAACCAGCAAGCCAGCTTTCTGAGTCCCTCATTTATAAATCCTGCATCTTAAAAAAAAAAAAAAAAATGGGAGTAGGAAGCAAATGTTGTAGCTACTTTAGGAGTTCCTTGCCTCCCCTCTCTCCATAGCACATCATCGCGAGGCCCTCCTCCCTTTGGAAAAAGAGGAAGAAGTGTAAGGCAACTTACTAATAAACTTCTAGAAAAAACAAATTGTTCCTAGCTTGAGTAGTTTTTTAGTGAAGTTGCCATTGCAGTGTTGTTTTGTGTGTCCTTGTTTTCTTTTTTCTTTCTTAGCATTCTCTTCTCAGGTCTTTCACACAGGCTGGGTGTGTTGATTATTCAAAAGTAATTACGGTAGGGGATGTAGAAGAAATTTGCTGAAAGCATTGCTGATAAAAGGGACAAAATTGGATCATCTTCCCTAACCAATGGGTGAAATGGCTTCCTGGTAACAGCAAGGACAGGGTTGTGTGGAATATCCAAAGTAAAACAGAAAAGTTACCCCTTTGGCCAGAGAATGGCCCTTTCTTATAGCCCGGTGAGGGTGTCATCCCATTGCTGGAAGGTTGTCCCATGGATTCTGGGATTAGATGGGAAAGACAAGGAAACAGGCCACCTCTATAACCTCCCAGTGTGAAATGAGAGGGTGGAGGCAGCCTCTTCCAGAGCTCAAAGTGACTCACAGGCCCTTTGGGGTAGCCGGGCCTTTGGGACCTTTCTTGTTTTCCATGAGACTCCCATGTCCCTTCCTTTCAGGGAGAGGAGGGTGATGCTTTGGGTTGTCTTCTGAAATGTGTAACTGAACTGGTTCTGCTAGCTGACCATACCTAAGAATTAGGACTACGGCAGGTTCTTCTTAGCTCCTGCTTTCTCCTCCCCGTGAGGGAGAAATTCTGCCTTACTTGCTCATGAAAGAGCGCAAATACCTTTCACTATAGTGTAGCTAGGCCCTTAACTTGAAAAGCTTAGGCACAGTCTGTTGGGGCTTTCTTTTTTAGCTAGCTCTTGTGAGTCCACGGTGCCTGTTCGTAACTAGCTCCTCCTGCCTTCTGGTTTCTCTCCTTGCCCAGTCTTCAGTCTTGGCCTCTTTGTGGCTGCTGAAGCTAGCTCCTGTGTCTCCTTTAGTCGCCCTCCCCAGTTCTTGGAGTGAGCAATGGCTTGTGGAGTGACTTGAGCTTCTGTTTGCTCAAGGGAGTACTGCTAACTCAGCAATGAAGTTTGAAATGCCTAACATCCTGGGGTGGGGAGTTTACAGTTTCGCTGAATTTGACTTACAGTGCTTTCAGCTGAGCAGGACTTAAGAATTGCTGTGAAAAACCCTTCCTGAGATGGCAAGAGAGTATGGTGTTCCTGTCTCCTTCCTTCTCTGCTGTAGGGGACTTAAAGAAACTGGGCAAGAGGGAAGTCCCCTTTCATCCTCTCTGGGAAATTTCTAAATCCCTTCTGATCATGGGCTTTACTAAAGCAGTAAATGGTGTATTAGTCACCTTTCTAGACAAGATGAATTGATGCTCCCAGCCATTCTGTGGATAATTTATTAATAGAAGTGTTCATAACTAAGTATGGGAAAAAGACCATGTGTACATATTTATATACAAATATATTGCTTTTTCTTCCTCCTCAACATTCTTCCTGCTAGCTTTTGAGTAATTTGGGGGGTCTTTTCTATTCTATTCCCATTTTGGAATAGGTAGTGGTGGGGGGGAGGTGAGGCCCGGGCAGCAGTTAGAGTGTTCATTGTTCCTTTCAGGAAAATTCTTTCAGGAGCAAAATTGGTTGCTTCAGTCCTGGATGCAAATCCCTGCTTTCCTGGTTTACAAATCTGATTGACAGAGCACTTTAGTGTTCTGAGTAACTTATCTGTAAAATAGGAATATTGATATCTACACATCTACAATGGCTGGTACTTAGTAGGTGATTGATAACTTTAGCCTCCTTTTTTACATATCTAGACCACTGCTACTCAGTGCCTCTCCATTCCTCCAGGACACAATGCAAACAGCACTCAGTCATGTGGGCTTTATTGTTAAAGACAGGTGGCCAGGGGTCAGATGTGGGGGCTTGGGCCTTCTGGAAGAATCAGCCTCGCGATCTTGCTAAACAGAACCCTTCTTTGTGCCAGTGTGACTTGGCGGGATTTTATCTGCACTAATTCTGGTGCATATGCCTGGGGGCTTTTGCAGTTCTGCCTGGCGCCTGGGCATCTGGGGGTGGGAGGAGGCCAGGTGGCCATGCACGTCCTGTGAAGAGTCTCTGAAGTCTAACCCTACTGAGCAGTTGCTCGGCCTTCAGAAATGAACATAATGACGATTTGAGAAAACTGTGTGCTGTACTCTCACTGTCTGCATTTGCTTTGAGAATTAATGAACCCGGTGACACTCAGATTTCTTTTAGTAACAAGAGAAAAATAAGTGGGTTTTGAAGAGAAATAGATGTTCTTAAGCTATGTCTTTTCCTGCTGTGGGTGCATAGTGTTGGGATACAACATTGTGAAAGCACAAAGAGCAGCATAAAACTGCTTTTCATCCTTTCTCAGGCTGGCCAGCTCAGGAAGCACAGAACTAACTCAGTTGTTGGGGACATGGGATTGGGTGTGGCTCTGACATGATTCTCTCCCTGTCTGAAATGGTGGAATAGTTCCCAATTGGGATGGAGATGAGCTCATTAACATGCAAATCTTATGAAGGGACTAGTAGAAATTAACGTGAAGTTGCCTTAGAACTGGAAGCCTCTCTGGACCAGAGGCCAACTAGCACAAACAAAGTCCATGCTGCCAGCAAAATGCCCAGCCAGCTCTTCAGGTCTGAGTGGCCTGTGCCTACAGAATGGGAACTGTTCAGGAGTGTGCAGACCTCCCTTTGGCAGGAGGTGCAGATGTCTTGATCTCTGAGTGGACCCCCTGACATTTCCTTTCCCTTCCCAGGTACTCCTAGTTCTTCCCATCCCCCACATCAGACTTTGCTCTTACTTTCTTTTTATTTTATACCTTCTTTTATCTCCTGCACTGTTCTTGGGGAAGCAAATGTGGCTTTTTAACCATAGTGAGAGCCAAGCAGATTCATGAGAAAGCTCAAATCGAGTAACACAGGCTGCAAAACCCCTTCCCCTAAATAGAGGATTCAGCTCAGCTGTTCCCATAGTAGAATGAGGCTAGGGCCCTACTTCGCAGGGACAGTGACCCATAGGAAGAGACAGCAGGCTTAGGTCAGTCCTGGAAGAGTTAGTCAAGGATCATTGGCAACCTGTAGGCATTAGGTCTCAGCCAGGGACACACATCACATTCTCCTGTGACACTTACTAAAAATACCGACCCACCTGGGTCGTACTGAATCAGAACATAAGCTGGTGGGCCGGGCATGCTCATGCGCTAAGTGCTCCCTGTGATTCTGACAGGTGTCCCTGGAGAAGAGCCAGTTAAGCACAGCAGTGGCCCCAACTGCCTGTTACTCCTGATCGGGAAGAGTCCCCTGGAGAGATCCAGTTTTGCTGTTTGTTAAAGATCCTATGGCTTCTAAAGGAATGTTCTAAAGTTTTCTCAGTATGAATGGACTGAGTGATGATCCTTGCTTACTTATCCAGTAATGATCGCCGACAATATTTATAGGGCACTTACCATGGGCCAGGCACTGTTCCTAGCATTAAATGCCTTTGCGTTCAAGCTTCTGGTAAGCTGAAGCTCCCTGCTAAGGAACAGCCTTGCAACGCAGACCTTTCCGTACTGACCTGGGAAGAAAATGAACTGAAGAAAGATTGTGTCCTAGGCAAGACCACAGCTATTTGAGAGGCTGAAGTGGGGCAGGAGCTAGGTGTCCCAACTTCTAGCCCAGTGCTCTCCAGGTAGGCACACCTACGCTGGTGGGTTGGTCCTAGGTGAAACTGAGGGCAGGGCAGGGTCTCTGAGATGGGACAGACTCCCTGGCTGACTCCGTCCTGGCTGACTCCTTCCAGTCCTGCAGAGGCCACCATGAGAGGAAGGAAGGAAGGAACTGGTTGGCCAGCCCCATGAGAGTGTGTGTGTGTGTGTGTGTGTGTGTGTGTGTGTGTGACAGACAGACAGACGCACGACTTCCTGGAAAGGGCATTTCCCAGGGTTGGCCAGGTAGCCACCTCTATGAACTCTAGAATGAGAAGAAATCTCTGGTCTCTTTATACACATTTTGAGATTGAGAGATAAGATATGAAAGTACTTTTTGTATTTAATGACTAGCAGCTGACACTTACTGAGCATTTACTGGGGTTAGGACATACCCTAAGCTCCTTGTAATTTTCACAGCTCTGTGAAATATGTAATACTAGTCTTCCCATTTTACAGATGAAGAAACTGAAGCCCAAGGCCACACACCTTACACGTGACAGAGCCAGGGTTTAAAGCCAAGTCCATGGTAACTTGTATATTCACTCCATACTTCACTGGTCAGAGGAGAGATGGTTGAGTCTCTTGCTTTGTCCTGTGCCTTCTTTGTTCTTCCTCTCCCATCTCTCTCTCATACATGTGTCACCTAAAGAAGGCTTCCGTAACTGGAAGGGAAAGAGACACTGGATTCTTCAGTCTTTCTCCAAATCCAATCATTCCAAGAATCGAGCAGTGAGCCAAGGCAGAGGCTGAAACAGCCATCCAGAGGGTGTTTGTGTCCTGCTTGGCAGGATTCTTCTGTTAGTTTCCCAGCCTCCTCCTGCCCAGCACCTCCTTAAGTGGGGAGAGAAAGGCTCCAGGTGGGCAATTATGGCTTCCAGTCCTCCATGCTGACATCTCTGCCCTAGCTGGCTCTGTGTGGGGCAGGTTCCAGTCCTTTGGGTTTTCCTGGGTTGAGCTCAGCTCTCTCCTTGCTGCTGCTGTGGGCCATTAGATCACTTCCTGGCGTCTAAGAGCTCTCTGTTGGACTGGAGGCTCCTCCATCTCTGGTCCGGGACCTGTTGCTCCTTCTGAGAGCCACCCCCACGCCAGCATGTTTTTAAAGTGTGTGAGAGAGCACAGGAGGGTGTGTTGGCTGAAAATTGTTAGGAATCCCCTACTTCCAAAACTTAGTCCTTCTTGAGGGAAGGTCCTTAAAGGTGAGGCCATATGTTGAGATCATCGGAGACTAGATTACTAAAGGGGACAGGGGAAAGACTGGGGACAAGTTAGCCAGGGATCTGTGACCCCCCCCCCACCCTTATCCCCCGGTGGCATTAAAGACCCAGAACTGAAAGAAGTTATATACTTTGTCAGAAAGAGAGATGCAGGGAACCCTCCTGCCCCAGGAGGGAGAATTAATGGAGATATGTAGTCCATGCTATTCTTGCTCTTTGTACAGGTGGTGTACCATGACTGAATGCAATCCTGTATTTTTCACAAATAAATCCTTTGGCGGTGGGGGGTGGGGGGGTTGACTCCATGCCATCAGATTCACAGCTGCTCTTTGAAACTTTTGGAACTGTTGCTCAACTGGGTGAGGCCTTGCCTGCCTTGTTTTCCAAAAAGAACGGTGTCAGCATTTGGGCATTGTGGAAACTGGTACAGCCACCCCATTATTTCCAGGCTTTTTTATGTGTGGGATGTCTAGGCATCTTTCGCCCTTTTGCTCCCTGCTGACTCACCTGCTGGTCCAGGAGCATTTCCATCCACCTGGCACTTGAGGGCCTGCCCTTAGCCAAGGCGCAGATGCCCCTGCTGAGGCCCCGGGAGGCGTCCCTCCATGGGAGCCCGTCAGATGTGTCCTGGCTGTAGGGCCCGGCAGCTGGCCAGGAAGGGCCGGAAATGCTCCAGATACTCTCCTTCCTCCAATAGCTGAGGCGGGGAGGCCCCTCAGAGAGGCCGTTTTCCAGTGATAGCCAGACGACATCCTTTCTGTGGGGGGATGGGAGATGGTGGAGAATAAAGTACATCTAAGGGATGAATCAAGAAAGCATCCTTCTGCATGAATGGGCTTGTTAGAATCCGGTATGCTTGTCTTCTGCTGAATCCCAGGCGTCCCTTTGCTGGGACACGAAGCTGTGTTGTTGGCAACAGTGATATCTAAACCTGACCTTCAGAAGAAAGTTAAAAATAGTATTGTCCTGGCACTGGCAAAGCCAGTCTTCATCTGAGCGTGTACGTGTGCACGCGCACACATGTACATGCACATGGATGGGTTTCATGTGCTCCCATCTGGCATTTCTTGGAGGCAATGGTGGTAGACACAGAGGAGAGGGCATCATTTATTTCAAGTGAAACAGCCTTTCACCTGCTTTCCTGTTATTTTTCAGAATGCCAGCCCAGGAGTTGCAAGCTGGAAAACAACTTTTATAGTGGATTTGGGAGAAGGTATCGGGGTTGTTTCGACTTTTTTGAAACCTGCTCATAATCAGAGTTCCTCTGTCACCTTTTATCTACTTTTTCTTGAGCTTCAACCACATACTGAGGGGGGGAGGGCCTGTACCTTTCTTTTGTTGGCCCCGTGGAATGAGGCCTCAGTGTTATCTGGTACTGGTCATCTCTCCTTAGATAGTTCATTAAATTAGCACAACATTTACCTTTAGTTTGCACAGTACAATTCAGACAGTAAGTTTTGTTTATCATTTTAGTCAGGAGTGAGATCTTGCTGTATCCCAACTAATGGGTGAGGAAACTAAGGCTTAAAGACATTGTGTGCCTGAGTCAGTAAATGGCAGAGCCTGGACCCTAACCCAGGTGATCCTCAGAGTGGGGGATACCTCTCAGGTCCCCTCTCTATTTTTTTTTTTAATTAAAAAAAAATATTTTGGCCGGCCAACATCCCACAGCCCCTCCCTCCAGCCAACCCCCTACAAGCCCCGAACTCCGGCCAAGCCAAGGGACCCCAACCTATGCACAAGTTCGTGCACCTGGCCTCTAGTAGGTAATAATTTATCATCGAGTTCTTTTGAGGACTAATATACTGACTTCTGTGGAGATGAGCACAGAATATGAGGAAAAGGCCAAATTTAACCAAATTCTAAGGACAAATTGTCTATCTAAAATGTTTTTTTTATTTCTTCATATTCTGAAATTCCTTTCCACTATATAAAGCTAGAGAAATATGAAAAATATGCCCTATTATTTATTTCCTAAAACTAAATTAAGGCTTAACTATAACATTGTAAGAGAGAAATGGCAACTACTGCTGCTTTTAGACAAATAAAGTCATTGAGCCTGTAAAAATGTCGACATTAAAACTTTTAGCTGAAACCAGTTTGGCTCAGTGGATAGAGCGTCGGCCTGCAGACTGAAAGATCCCAGGTTCCATTTCGTCAAGGGCATGTACCTTGGCTGCGGGCACATCCCCAGTAGGGGGTGTGCCAGAGGCAGCTGATTGATGTTTCTCTCTCGATGTTTCTGACTTTCTATCCCTCTCCCTTTCTCTCTGTGAAAAATCAATAAAGTATACTTTAAAAAATAAATAATAAATAAATAAAAACTTTTAATTTAAAAAGTCATTGTTTTTAACATTGTATAAAAATCATAATGTAACCTTTTTATTTAATAAAGGAAATAACTTCAATTAAAAAAATATATTTTATTGACTTTTCCAGAGAAAAGGGGAGAGGGAAAGTTAGAAACATCAATGAGAGAGAAACATCAATCAGTTGCCTCCTGCACACACCCCACTGAGGATGTGCCCGCAGCCAAGGTACATGCCCTTGACCAGAATCGAACCTGGGACCCTTCAGTCCGCAGGCCAACCCTCTATCCACTGAGCCAAACCTGTTTCGCGCCCCCCTCTCTTTATATCCTGCCTCAGTAGGATGCCTTGCAGTGGTGAACTAACTGAAGGGGTAGCCTGGCTTCTCTATTCTTAGTCACTTGTACACTTTCTTCTTAAGCCAAAGCTCCCTCTATTAGTTCTGTGCTGGTTCTCTCTGACATCCAGCTGTAAGCCAGATGTTTGGAGCAGGGAGAGTAGGCCTGGGTATCCACAAAACAGGTAGCAGTAGGATGAAGGAGGGAGAGCAGCTGGTTATGGGGCTACATGGTACCCACTGGAATCCTGTTCCCCCTCAGGGAAATTGAGTGCAGTGGAATCCTCACAGGCTTGTAAATCTTGTGTCCTCCTGGGGAGGAGGGGCCAATGCACCTTGCTGTCAGGGACACAATGCTGTGTTCTGGCTGAAAGGAGTCCTTTGAAAGGTTATTTGACACAAGTTTCAGATCCCACTCTGTTGTGTGTTACCCATTGAGCAAAGCAGGTATTGGACCAAAAGTTCTGGCTCCAGCTCCTTTCCCATCCCGTCCCCCATTGTGTTGATCTCCCAGAGGTAACTGCCAGGGAAAGCAGGTGCAGGGCTGGGGTGTGGGTGAGGGTGAGGCAAATCCTGGAATGGAATTCCAGAGCCTTTGTGCTGTATTACCCCTTGCACTTTTCATGGCCTGCCCAAGAGGACAGCAAAGAAGAAGGGCTAGACTGACCCTTTGCTGGCCCAGTCTAGAGAGGAACAGAGCAAACATTCTTGAGAGTGCCCCACAACCTCCCAGTTGTTGCAGGAGTAAACACACAGGATGACTTTGAACTGTTGGGGGCCATAGGTTAAAGGAGACCTGGGTTCAAGTCCTGGCTCTGCTGTCCTGCTCTGTGTAACCTTAAATGAGTTACTTAACCTCCCTGTGCTTTAGTTTCCCTTCTGGAAAAAGGGGATTAGTGCCTGTAGATGGGTTTTTAGTGAGGATTAAATGAGGTAATGATGTCAAGTGTCTTAACGCAGGCCAGCACATGGTCAGTGCTCAGTAAACTGGACCAAGGCCCAGAAAGACCGAGTGGTTTGCCCTGGCGCTCAGCTCCTTCAGAGCCCAACTTATCTCACACACTGGCACCCTTTCTGCGCCAAACTCTTCTGGGCCCCAGAATCTGGGCTGTTGTGAAGAGTTCCACAGGCCTGGAGGCCCCTGGAGTCACTCACACAGCCGGTGAAAGTTCCTGAGCACCCACTGCACAGAGAGCTGGAGGCTGACGAATGTGCGGGGTTGGGGCCATCGCAGGCCCTGTCAGGAGACAACCGTGTTGAGAAGGCTGAAGAGGCCCTCATGGGTTCTCCTTGGCAGTGTTTGCAAAAGGAAAGAGGACAGACAACCTGGAGGAAGATCGAAAGACATGGGGCCCCAACAGGGAAAACAGTAGTGAGTCTGGGTATTGACTTGCTATTATGGGTCTGAGGTACCTTCCCAGGCATCACCACTCTATGCTGTGAGCACCCGCCCCGAGATCAAGGCATTTGTGGTCTCTGAGGCCCAGAGTCTGCCCTGATCACATTGTGTTTTTGAGAAGATCCTCACCCCCTACAGAGCCCAAACTAAGCTGAGTTGGCCCCCAGCCCCACCTTGCCAAGAAGCTCCCTGAGACTGAAGCACTTCTGCCTGTTGGGCCTCCCCCATGGACACCAATGAGGCGCCTCTGTGGCCCCAGCTTGCTGCCTTTTATCTCTCCTAGTCTCCTAGGATTACTCGGGCTTCACAGTGTCTGGCACTAAGATGCTGAGTGCGTTCTTGATGGCCTCTCTTAAGGAAAGGCTCAGTGGCTGGGTTAGGCCTCTGATTGTAGTTCTGTGTGAAGAAACCATAAACTAAAGGAAAAGCAAAGTTTCAGCTTTGGTCTTGGAGCTTTGTGTCAGCGTCTACTTAAATCCCTGGGCTTGGAATTGAATGTGGGTCAAACATGCAGGTGGAGAAGCTGTCTTTTCCCTCTGGTTTCTGCATAGATTACTGTGAATCGGAAAAATCAAAGGAACCTCCTGCTAAGTGCTGGGCTGTGCTCTAACCTTTGTCTTCTTGATACAGAGGCCTTGGGTGGAAGTCCCCAGTGTACTTTCTTCCCAACAAAATCCCCAATCTTTAGAAATCTTGATTCTTCCACCAGGGCCAAGAGTTTGATGGTAATATCCAGGTTTTTAGGTGATTGCTTAGGGAGACCTGATCATTTTCTAAAAGCTTTCTAATGATCATACCAGTTTCAAGGGAGTTTGTCTAATCCAGGGAGAGGAGAGAGAGAACTTTGAGGGATCCACCGACCGACCAGGGATACACTCTCTGCACTGCAGGAATCCCTCCACCTTCCTGTTGAGGCAGAGCTAAATCAGTGGCACTGGGGCCCGGCTGAGTGGCATGTGACTGGCTGACTAACCGTGGTGCTGGGGAATAGAGTTTGGTTTTCTCTCTTCCTCTCCAGGGACATAGGCAGTCCAATAACTGGGTGTTAAATGGCTCTTCCATCACCTCATCTGCACAGGCCACCTTGGTCTTGTGGTGCGTGCTGTGAGGACTTGGGGGAGTTTCTGAGTGGCCCCCACTGCGCTGCCTTCCCCTTCCCTTACAGCAGGGAACAACGCAGGGAAAGTTGTCTTTAGTGCCACATTCCCATTGCCCTTTTTTCCTCCACAAAGACATTGGCCTTTCCAGTGTTTATTTTCCTGCACAGTTTACCATGTGTTTCAAAGTGGAATGGGTTAGGTTTACTCCTCAGGCCATCTCCCTCCCACACAGGCCTGGGGAGAGAGCTGTGGCTGAGGACCATTCTGGCTGTGGTTCTGTGGCGCCACCTCCTGGCCACAGCATCCACAGTGTTTTCCAACTCTCGATCAACAGTTGCCAGAACTGTTCATCTAAAAACCAAAAGGAACTTTGAAAAGATGCTGTTCTGAAGTCATTTCTGCTTCATGCTTCAATGCCCATAGCCTTTTGTATCAACTTGGCCTTTCTGGGGCTGCCTTGCGAAGCCTCTTATTAAAACACCTTTGTATTTCCAAAGCCTGAACTATCAAGGAAGGATTAAACAGCTAGTCTGGAAACAGGGACTTCAAGCTAGAACCCAACACTAGATGTGTATGTCCCAAAGGGTTAATCTGCCTCTGGTTTAAGATTAGAGGAGGGGAGTATTAGGAAAAGTGGCGGGGGGGGGGGGTGTTTGTGGAGTGGCTGGAGTGTGGGAGGAGACAAGGGTATGAACAAAGTACATACTAGCTTTTTCTTAGGGGCTGTGGCTCTTCTGTTCTCTAGTCAGCTGTATCTAGTCTGGGCTCAGTTCTGCTGACACTGACCCAGCAGCTAGGGAAGCTGACCCTGAATAGAACCACAATCCACTAACTTACCTAGAATGGGTAGTCTTATAGGAACAGGTGTTCAGGGACGATTTGTATCTTTGTGAATTGATTCTGAGAGTACCCACAGTATGCTGCAACAGCAGGAGGGCACCCTTTCTATACCTGGTGCCATCTTTGAGTGCCCTCCCCATGAAATGAAGAGCCCATTTCCCAAACCAGAAAGTGGGGATTCCTGCTGTTTTTGCTCTAGAGAAAAGATGTTGGAATAAACATGTACATTTTACTGCTACATTGGGTTGTTGGCCAAGCACATACTGTGTACCCTGATGGAACTTACAGACTAGAGGGGATATAGCACCAGAGTTGCGGGGAGGTACCTGTGGATAGAGATGCTCTGTAGTTAATGCTTCATCATTCCTTCTGCTCTAGGCCTGGTCTCCAAGTCCTCTCCTAAAAAGCCCCGTGGACGTAACATCTTCAAGGCCCTTTTCTGCTGCTTTCGCGCCCAGCATGTTGGCCAGTCAAGCTCGTGCACTGAGCTCTCTCCATACAAGGAGGAAGCCAACACCATTGCTAAGGTAGAGGGGCCGGGGGGTGTGATGCCGTGGAGGAGGGAGCTGCTAATGGAGTCCATGCATCCACATGTGGACAAGCAGCCCTGCCTGAGGTCACGGAGATCTCTGGCTGAGAAGAGGCCCTTCTTTTGATGGGCACATAGTTGGTTCATCTTATTATTCTTGCTTCCGCTTGTGGTATGGGCCACCGGATGTCCCTGTTTCTGAGGGCCCCTGCAGTCCAGATCCTTCCAGGTTCTAGGAACTGTGGAAGGAGATTTACAGATTCCCACATACAGATGTGGAAACAGACCCAGAGGGTTTTGTAGCCCCGAAAGAGTTAATGGTTAATAAATGGTAGTGTCGGGGTTCCAACTCAGATTATTCTAGCTATAGGTCCTGTGCTTGTTGTTAGCTTTTTATTGTGCAAAACTATCTTCCAAGTTACTTGACTTTCAGGGAACCAAGGAATTGAAATTCTTCCACATTCTTAATAACCCCTTCCAGCACTCTTACCTCTACCTGTGCGGCACATTTGGGAAGGTGTAGGTGTCTTTGATCTTCACAATGACCAGTAAATATGTCTGGCATTTTAAGGATTTTTTAAAATCCTTCTGCCTACAATGCCTTTCTTTACAAAACACCAAGGTCTAGCTGTCCTTTCTCTCTCAAAACCAGGTTAATGACATGTACATCAGTGAAAAATAGTTTCATTATCCAGTAGTACAACATGACGTATTACTAAGCGATTGATTTTTACAAAGAGTTCATAATAACATGGAAAAGTACTGAGCTGAAACTTTAAGTGAAAAAGCAGAATGCAAAATTATATACCACGGGGGGAAAAGACTGCTAAAACAAACTTGAAAGAAGTGCCAAATTAAGTTTTCTAAGTGCTAGGGTTTTTTCTTTGGGGTTTCCATTAAGAACACACTGCTTTTTACAACCATAACATTTTCATCATTAGCAAAAGGTGGGGAAGCCATTCTGATCTTGCCCACTCCATCTCCTCGCCCGTCTGAAACCCACACTGTGGGCTCTCGTTGGCTCGCTCCTGTTTTGCAGAGGCTCAGTTGCTCTCCATGTATCTCCCCAAAGGAGGGAATAAAAAGTACATGATCTTAAGGAGATGCTTAGGTTCCAGGACTAAGCAAGAGGCTCAGCCACCACAATGAGGAATTCCAATTTTGGTTCTGACTCTTATTCTGGGTCCCTGCACCACTCACTTGAATTCCCTGTTCCTTGCTTTGTTCAACTGAGGCAGTGGCAACTAAGAGCAAGGGACAGTGTCTTCTCTACCCTTCATCAGGCCTAATGTGGAAATGAAGTTCTGGCCCTTCCTGTCCAGATCTTAAGAAAAGTCATTTTGTCATGTCAGAACCTTCAAGGAGGCTGCAGTCTTGAGGAGATGACCCTCTAGGCCTGAGGCAGAAGCAGTGGGCTTTAGACGGGTTGGGGGTTGGTAGGTTGGCACTGACTGCCTCCTCTTCTCCTGCAGTCTGACCTGCTCCAGTGTCTCCAGTACCAGTTTTATCAGGTATGTGAATCTGACCGGGTACGTGCTCAGAAGCCCAAGACCCCATGATCCCAGCTAACCCCAGGAGATAATGCCCTCATTTCTGTGGCTAGCTGGCCAACTCCCCGTCGTGGGAAGCCATTTGTTCCAGTTGTTTGCTGAGGACCCATCATATGCAGTCGGTGGTCCATCCCACACCAGTCCTGGCCCCCATCTCCAATGTCCAGATCACTTCATAGTGCAGTTGGAGGCTGAGGCTAAGGAGCCCACTTTCTCTCTCCTTTTTTTACCTCTTGGCTTTCAAGAGGCATCTCTGCTGGGTTGAAGTTGAGGGTCTTTCATCTCCTCGATGAGCCCAGCTCTTCCCAGAGTTCTGCTGAGATGAACAAGTGGGCTTTCTTGGCGGCAGATCTCAGCAACCTGGCTCTGGTTTTAGATCCCAGGGACCTGCCTGCTCCCAGAGGTGACAGAGGAAGATCAAGGAAGGATCTGTGTGGTCATTGACTTGGATGAAACCCTTGTGCATAGCTCTTTTAAGGTAACTTGACATCTGGAGTCCTTCCTACCACCATCTTAGGCTATCTCGTGCACCTGGCTGAGATGGCCTAAAGATGATAGAAGAGTGCTCAGGATGGGGCAGGCTGGGCCTCTCCAATTTGGGGCACACTGGCATCACAAATATCTGGAGAGTACACCAAAGAATGTTGAGTTGGAACCCCTGCTCCGCCTAACTACTGCCAGCAGGCCACCAGTGCCCCCAGTCACATAGCATAGAGTGTTACCAGGGTTGTGTACAGGACAGGCTTAAAAGAGGGCTTGACTCAGCCTTGGATCTTGCTCCTCTCTGTTTTAGTTAAAAGTTTGTTAACTCAAGAAGGCCCTGAAACTCTCAGCTCAGGTAGAATTTGTGGGGAGGAGTCAAGTAGGAAAACCCAGACAAGACATTGCATCCTGTGCTGGGGTGAGAACCATTTAGTGGGTTGGCAGGAGGAGCTTCCTGGAGCCTAAGATCTGTTCCTACCCCTTAGTCACTGACTTCATTAACTTTTCTCCTTTACAGCCAATCAACAACGCTGACTTCATAGTGCCTGTAGAGATTGAGGGGACCACTCACCAGGTAAGTGGCCTGCTAGGCCACACGCATCCCCAAGTGCATCCATTCTTCTCGGGACTTGTATTCCGTCAATTGATCCCTTTCCTGTAACTTCAGCCTCTTTTATTGGTACCTTTTCACATCTTTCACACTCAAGGCTTTCTCATCTTAAAAAAAAGAGAGAGAGAGAAAGAAAAAGAAAAAATCAGCCCCGAACCCCCCACTAGCTGTCACCTTTTTTTTCTTTGCAGCCAAGCTATTTGAAATTAAATATTTTTTAGTCATGGTTTTAGCTACCATTTATTGATCACCAACCCCATCCTCTCCCAGTATGACTAACACTGTTGTATAATTTGTTACATTTTCTCTAATCCTGAATAGTTGAGTTTCTGCCTATTCTAGGCAAGGAAGCCAGTACTAGCTGTTTTCTCTCCTCCCCTTGCCTACCTCCTCCAACTAGCGAGGGAACTTCTTCCTCCCTAGCCAGGCATCTCCTCTAAGCAGTCTTCTCCTATTCCCTTCCCTTTAGGTCCCTAAACTGGTTTCTTCCCCATTAAGTGTTCAGTACACATCTGTCAAAGAGCACTTGATTCTAAATATGACTAGGTTCCCCCTGTCTTATTTTACTCAGCGGATAGAGTGGAGGCCTGCAGACTGAAGAGTCTGGGTTCAGTTCCAGTTAAGGGCATGTGCCGAGGTTGTAGACTCAATCTCCAGTGTGGGGCATGTAGGAGGCAGCCAATCAGTGACTCTCATCATAGATGTTTCAATCTCTCTCAAATCAATAAAAATATATATTTTTTAAAATAAGATTAGGTTCTAGCCCTGCATATCCCACTCGGCCCAGGGTTAAGGACCATGTGGTATAATAGCAGAAAACCATTTACTGCGAATGCTTGCACAGAAGGCCTGGCAACTGGCCTGAGAGTCAGGGCCCATCAGGAACAATGTCCTGGTAGCCCTGATACTTACTTGCACAGCTGGTCAAATAGAGTTACTTGTAGAGATGAAGGGGGGTTGGGGCGTCTGTGGGTTGTCATCACCATCCTGCGTCCATCAGAGGCTTTCTTTACCAGCACCAACCCCCTCCCAACTGAGGGACTCTGCCAAGCCCTGGACAGTCTGATTGAGGGTGTAGAAATGAACAAAACCCACAGGGCAAAGATGAAGGCATGTTTTTAAGCAGGCAGATACAGACTGTGAACCCTAGTTAAGGAGGGGCATGAAGAAGGCAGGGTTTCTGCAGAGTGGTGAGGGATGCTGAGCTTGATGAAGAGCTAGGCAGAGAGAGGAACTTGTTGAAAGCTGAAGAAATGGCAAATGAAGGGGAGCCAAGTTGTGGCTACCCGGAGTGGAGGCTGCTGCTGCAGAGCAAGGAGGGAGCTTGTGGTCAGTTCAGGCTACCTCCAGGAGGGAGAGTCATAGCAAGTACATGCTCAAGCGGGGAGACCCATGGGTGAGTGGAGCTTTGAAGGAGCGGTTCTAGTAGCACCTTTGTTGGCCATGTGAGGGCAAGAGCCTGGAGGCAGGAAAGCAGTAGCATGCAAACTGATGAGGAACATGTAGCCGACGGATCTTTCAGGCCAAAATGTACAAGATCATGAAAGGTGGACACGAGTACTGGTCTGCGGTCATTGAGGAGAAGTCACTTCTCCCTGGTGCATTTCAGAGAAGCTGCATGAGGTTTCAGGAAGTATCTGCGACCTTGCCCGATGGTGACTGGACACACTGTCCTGCCAGAGCCAAGGACAGGAAGCTCCCACAGGCTGTGGCTGGATTCAAGTAATCCAGGATAGGCTGTTTCCACCTGTGAGGCCTATTCTTGATTACTTGTTTCTGGAGGCAGCTGATGGTTCGCCGCTGGACACAGAATTGGCTCCCAGGACAGGTGCATGCATTTCTTCCTGAGCTGGGTCAAGGCTGGGACCACTGAGCCAACAAGCCTGGTGAGGTGGTGACACTAACACGCTGGCCTGTTGGCCAGAAGGCTTCCAGCCAGGAGGTCCCAGGGGCTGAGGTGTGGGATCTGGATAGACTAAGGTCTGAAACCACTTGCTGCTCTTTGTGGAAGTGGTGACAGTGACCGATCCTGTGACGCTTCACCCTCACAGGGATGCCTTCAACAAGCCGCTCTGCTTTTCCTCAGGTGTATGTGCTCAAGAGGCCTTACGTGGATGAGTTCCTGAGACGGATGGGGGAGCTCTTCGAATGTGTTCTTTTCACTGCCAGCCTGGCGAAGGTACTTGGGACAGGAGGAGAGAAAAGAACTGGGGAGAGGTGTGGCAGCTACAGGGGTAGTCCAGTAGCCCCTTGCTGGTCCCCAGGTTGCCACCAAACCAAAGTGTCTTCTCTCCTCCCAGTATGCCGACCCTGTGACGGATCTCCTGGACAGGTGTGGGGTGTTCCGGGCCCGCCTATTCCGTGAGTCCTGTGTGTTCCACCAGGGCTGCTATGTCAAGGACCTCAGCCGCCTGGGAAGGGACCTGAGGAAAACCCTCATTTTGGACAACTCGCCTGCTTCTTACATCTTCCATCCAGAGAATGCAGTGAGTGGCCCGGATGCCCACACTGCAGGGGTTGGGAGCGTCCCTGCCCTAAGTGGGAGAGGGAGTGGGTGGGGACCCGGGGACTTGGCCAGAAGAGCACACCATCCCAGGTGGACCCAGCCAGCTCCAGGGCTCTGGGGCAAGGGAAGAACTGGCGTTCGGGAGTTTTATGCTGCTCTTTCCCTGCCTCAGGTGCCCGTGCAGTCTTGGTTTGATGACATGGCAGACACCGAGTTGCTGAACCTGATCCCAATCTTTGAGGAGCTGAGCGGAGCAGAGGATGTCTACACCAGCCTTGGGCAGCTGCGGGCCCCCTAGCCTTCTCTGATTCCAAGCAACGGCCATCCCAGTAGGGGACTTGCCTACACTGTGCCTTTCTGATCAGCCTGACAGACGGAGTGGAAACTGGAACATCTCACCAAATGGGGCCTGGAAATACAAGTGATGGGGAAAGAACTTTAGGACAGGTTAGACGCCAAGTGGGCAAACATCAGACCAATGATACCCCAAGCCACCTACTCCCGGAGTTGGGTTCCTGAGATGAGTGTGTGTGTGTGTGTGAGTGTGTGTGTGTGTGTGTGTGTATGTCTGTCTGTCTGTCTGTCTGTGTGTGTCTGTGTGTGTGTGTGTGTGTGCCTTGAACTATGTTCAAGGATATAAGTGTTTCAGGTTGGGGAAAAGCTGAAAGATCAAGACCCTAAGTTTATCTCCTCTACAGTCACCTTGAGCTTTATAGGGATGAAGACTATTCAGGGCTCCATTGCCAAACCCAGGGCCTTTCCTCAATGTTGTAAGGCTTGTGCCAAGGAGAATGGAGGTGTCAGCAGCTGCCTGCCCCGGCATACTCCTTTTTGAAACCTTTCTCCAACCGGCTGCTACAGATAGAGGACAATTCTGGAAGATGAAAGCTTGTTTCCAGAACTGGTCGCCCCAGGGGCCATCACATCCTGCAGTTCAAGGGCTGCACTTCCTTCCAGCTGAGTGCCTGGCCTGGGCCCTCTGTCTCCCCCAGGCCTGGGCGCTGGGCCTGCCTTCCTCACCACCTAGCCATAAGTCTCACATCGTGGGGAAGGAGGTCTTCCTGCCGTGGAGAAGGCAGATAACTGATTTCCGTTCTTTTGACTCTGTTTTAAAATTCTCTTTTTAAACATGGAGTGTTGGGCCTGTTTTGTTTTTGACAAAACTGCAGTCCTGTGCTTAGGAGGAATATGGGTGGCACGGGGGGTGCAGGGCAGAGGAAAATCCCAAAAGCCTGAATGTGTGTGTCCCCTCGGCTTGTATGTAGATCAGCTGACCTTGGTACTGTCTGTCTGTCTGTCTTCAGGGATTCTCTGCTGGTGCAAGGACTTTGGTTCCAAAGTCCAGAAAGGGCGCTCCCTACCTGTCCTTCCTTTTTGGGGCAGGGCTCTTTCCTGTTGTGTCTTCCCCTGGGCCTGGCCTGTGTCTTCTCCCTCCTGGCCGTCACCGTTTCTCTCCAGGGCCTCAGAGGCGTTCCTGCTTTTCCTGGGTTGAGGGGGAGTGGGTATTCTTGTCATTACTGTACCAGCCTAACACACTTGCCTCCTGCCTCGTAACAGGTATGATGAGCCCTTCATACACCTGCCCTTTGAGTGTCTCTTGCTTCCAAAGTTTTTAATAGTGAATGCTTTAAAAAAGAGTCACAAAATGGAATTCCCCAGGATGGAAATAAGAGGGGAACTGCTGCTGTAATTGGGAGCATAAAGACCACCTCCTCCCTGATCCCCCAAAAAAGGAGGCCCCATTTCAGCATCTTGCCTTAATCATGGTTTCCCCCAGGGCTGGGTGGGGTTCTCTCTTCCCTCCTTCCCTCCCTCTGAGGCCTGAGGGAGTTCCTCACTCACCTCTTTTCCCTGGAGGCCGGTGTTACACAGCATTTGTACATTATTTCAGGTGTGAGGACACCTCCCGCTCAAGACTTATCCCCATTTTCCATTTCCATTTCCACACATTGGGTCCAGTCTGAGAAGAGCCAGGTCGGGGAGCAGCAGCTTTGTGTTCTGGGTGGTAGCTGGCTGACTAGCATCTTTCTCATATTAGGGTGCCACCTCCTGTTTTGCCCAAGGATTTAAGGCCTTGTGTTTCCCTGGTGTTGCCACATGGAACAGTCCCCAAAGCCATGTGGTCCTTCCTCCAGCATTCCTAGTTTCCATGGGTCCTGCAGGGAGGGGAAGAGGGCTCTGTCACAAGCCAGGAATGAAGGCTCCTGAAGGAAATGGGGGCCTCTGGTTATAAGGCCCAGAGCTAGGCCTCCAACCTAATACTGTGGGAGGGGTCTCTTAAGACCCACCCCTAAGGGTTAATTTAGCCCTTGGGTTAAATCTGCCATCTGGCCCAGACAAGGTTTCCTGACCAAGCAATAAGAGACTCCAAACGGGACCTAGTCCCCAGGACCCTTTCCCCATGTTCCTCCAGGCAAAGAGCCTAGGCAGCCCCCTGCCTGTCGGGCTTGTGTGTGACCCGTGATGGCCAGGAGCGCTGGGGAGCAGTGTCCTCCCATCTTGTGCGGACTCTGCCCTGCCCACCTGCAGTTCCTCAGCAGATAAGCCATTTCCACTTCCCCAGAGAAGCAGCCAGGCCAAATAAACCGAACGGGTCTGTCCGTGCGGACCAGAGCCAGCCTCGTCTGCTGTCTAGTTTCCCGTCTCACGTGGGGTGGGGGCAAGAGAAGGTCGCTCCTGATGAGACTCAGGCCAGTTTTTGAGGAAAAGACGGAGGGCGTCGGCTCGCCTCGGGATCCGTGCTCGGGCTCCCCACCAGCCCTTCCTGTTTGAGGCTGATCTTTGGAAGGCGACCGGCTGCCATGCCTGGTCAGCACCGATTCAAACCATGCCAGGAATCTGCCCCCTGCCAGGTTCGGCTCGTTAATGTGCCTCTTCAGGGACACAGTGTGTCTCTCTGATTGGGCTTCTAAGTCAAAAGCCTGATGTTCGTGTCCCTCTCATAGGGGGAGCTTTGGACACAGGACCAGTTTGGAAAGGGTCAGGTAAGAGTCCACTCTGCACATTGTAGAGGGGACACTGTAGGCCCATGGGTCCCTTATATAGAGAGAGGTTGAGCTAATTTGCCTTCAGTTAACCTGGGACTTTGTTTAGTTCCCTCCTGCCTCCCAAAGATTATGACCATTTTGAAAGTGTATAAACTCACCTCTGTTAACAGTGGCCAAAAAGCTTCGTGCTAAAAGGCATGGGAAATCTAAAGGCATCATTCCCTGGGAAATGGGTGCCATCCTATCCTGTTACCCCTGCCCTAATCCCGAAGCCTCATCAGCAGGGCAGCCCCCTTATAATGCTGTCTTGCACCCCGGACACCAGTCAGGCAAAGGGTCAGAGGAAGGGAAGCCTATTTTCCCATTTGTCTTCAGCTTGTTACCTTACCATTGTCGTCCCTCAGTCACTTTGTAAAATGGGGCTTTGGGTCCTACCCCCCTTTTTTAAGGCAAATATTTGCATTCAAGCAGGGGAGGAAAGCCAGAGGTCTGGCCCCCCCTGGAGCAGACCCTCCTCATGGGCCCCATTGTGCTGCTTTGCTTGTCCTTATCCCACGTCAGTGCCACTTGCCCCTTCAAGAAGCCAATCGGAGGGAGGGGGATCTGCTTCCTACTGTGACTGGGCTATGGGATTCTGACTGCCTTGCTTACAGATTCATGGTTTGATAAATTTGTATTCAAAAACTTGAAATGTAGGGCGCCATTATGTGTCTGTTTATATTTTTGGAATATTTGTATTACTTACAATTAATAAAAGTGGGTTTAAAAAACCCATCCAGGAAGGGGTGCTGCCTCCTGACCCTGTTGTTCATTTGGGTACCTATCGGGCACATCCTTCACCCCTGGCAACCCCTTTGTCATGAAGCTGGCTTACCATTGCTGGGAGGCCAGCTGCAGACTCAGCACGGGCTTCTGCTCAAGGTCACGGAAGCCGGGCTACATTAGCTCTTCCCTGGCCCCCAACAGAACCAACTCCATTGCTATCAAGGTGCTTAATAAGCAAGTGCTTGGTGCCCTATCGACTTACAGGGATGGGCCTGCAGCCCAGGGGACTTCATTCTTCTGTGCCCCTTGCTGACGTTCCCAAAGCAGGACGCCTGAAACTCAGAACCCAGGATGGTTCCTGGCACATGGCACTCAAATATTGATTGGAGTGATGTATGACACCAAGAAGCAAAACAGGATGAGACATAACACTACTGGCCCCTCATCTGGACTTGCCCTCCTCTTCTAAGAAATGCCCAGAAGCAGCTTTGGGAGGCGCTTGGCAGCCTGGACATCCAGGCACTGGGCAGGCAGCTCTAGCCCTTTCCTCCTGTCGGCATAATGCATCCATATCTACAATATGGCAATTTTCATATCCTCCCACCCTCTTTCCTGCATTATTGATGGACTATGCACTTTCCAAAAATCAATTAGATCAGGGCGTGGAGCTGGAGTTAAAAAAAAAAAAAGCCTTTAAAAGTCTGCTCTTGTTTTTTGCTGTTTTGAATAAGGAACAGATAAAGCTTTCCCTCTGGTTTGAATAAGTCAAGCCCAGGGCTTGGTGGTTGGCTGTGATTGGCCAGGACTAGGAAAATGTGGTTAAGATGCAAACCCAAGCAAATATAACCCAGTGTCTGTGCAGCCAGTACTAAGCTCAGGCAGCAGACCTGGAGACTCCTGCTTTGGGGTGGTTTCTTCAAAAGCGCTGCTGCTTACCAGCAAACTGGGAAGACTGGGAGAGAAGCAAGGTAAGGTCTGTTCGTTTCATGGGTGCATGTCAGTAGAGCTATCCTACTAAAGACAGACTGAGATTTCCCTTGCTCTGTCTTCAGTGAGGCTTTTAAAGGGTCGAACCAGTAGTTTGAAACCTGTTTTGCAAACTTCTGCTGAGAAACCAACGCCCTTTTTAGAGACCTCTGAACAGACAGGGCACATTTTTAAAAGCTGGGGATGAAGACGACCCCAGAGAGATGGTCTGGGGCCAGGGAGAAGTTAAAACCAGCAACCTCTGTTTGGGGTCCATTCATACTGTTATCTCTGTAAGAATTAAGGACCACTTGCTTTTAACTCGAGATTTCAAAATTCACCCCACCCCAAGAGTTTCTGCAGCGGTCTTAAAGGGTGCTGAATTTATAAGAACCTGGGAGGAGGGGGGGAGGGACCAAGTTTTGGGGAAACTTGATGTTATAGATGGAGTCGCATTTTCTGGGTGTTCCAGTGTGACAAGAAGTCCCTTTGAGCATGTTCTCTCCTGCATTTGGGGGACCCAGGACCCGTAAGATCCTTCCTGATGACTAAGTCCCTGCTGACAAATGGGACTGCTTTTGGCCTCTAAGAGGCTCCTAATTAATGCCACTTGGTTTGGCTTTTACCACGTTGACACTTGTCTACCTTCAAGGAGTGAATTCATTGGCCCTTGTTCCCTTTGCCTAGTTGGCTAACAGCATTTGCCTTGAATGACTGAAATGGAGGGTCTGAAGAAAACCTGAACAAATACTTCCTGGCAGTTCTGAGCAGCACAGGGTGGGGCGATGCAAGTCATCAAATTAAATCCTCAAACAGTGGCTGCTCCGCCTCACTGCTCAGCTTTAGTCCTGCCATAGCAATAGACAAAGGGAGTTTTTGTGTTTTCACCAAAATACATACTAAATAATATTCTCCAAACCCGGTTCATTCACCACAGCTCAAGGAAAGAATGGCCAGACATGCCCCTCTTAACAAGCACAATGTGCCTCTAGATAAAGCTTCACGCAGCTTTGTGGACGGGTTTTCATCCGACATAGATCCGTCAGCCAGTCCTTTTCCTTTGCCTCTCGGCCATATTCATCAGTCGTGTGTATTGTCATCAGATTGTAAGCTCCTTGAGAGCAAGAACCAAGCCTGTCTTTTAATTACATAAAGGCCCTACGGGACATGGATGTGTGTAGGTGCTCGATAACCCTGGATACGCCTTGAATAGACCTCTCTTTACCACTGCCTTACTCCCCCCCAACCCCCAACTCCTAAGGCCAGACACAGCACCACTGGCTCCTGAGGGGAGGCGGAGGGGGGGAGGGCAGCCGCTCACTGGCAGGGCAGGCCACACCCACCTCCCCTGTTGGCGCCTATACTCTGTCCCAGGCCCGGTCCTGTTTGCCATTTTGCTTCTTTTTCTGTGAGGTACAGGGAATATATGAGTCCTAAGACAAGCAGAATGGGGTGTCTGAGTTTTTGGATAGTTTACTTGAAAGTGAAAACTCAAAGAAAAGGTCAGAGAGTTGACTGGAGAAGCAGGGAAGAACTAGAGGGGATGAGAATGAGAGAAGGCAGCCTGACGTAGAACCACTGAGTTTAACATCCGCCTTCCTCCTGGTGTGCCACTGAATGCAGACAAGTTTAGGGAAGGGCTGCAGTATCCTGGTGTACCACTGAATGCAGACAAGTTTAGGGAAGGGCTGCAATACATCAGAAAGACGAAAAGCACAGACTTTAGGATCAGATAAGGATTTCATTACCAGTGTGTGATCCTGAGCAAATTATTTAATCTCTCTGAACCGGTTTTCCTACAATGTAAGACAAAGAAAATACACTCAGCTTATGAGAAATAACACAAAGTGAACAACACAGGGCTTAGCATATTTATCACTCAGTAAATAACCTGGCTGTTACCCAAGGTTTTCACAAGAGAAGTGGCAAGTGGGAAGCAGAACTTCTGGGTGGGAGTCCTGGTCAGCCGGCTCATGATGTGACCTTGGACAAGTCATTTCCCCCATCACTGAAATAGCAGGACATGGCAGGGCGGCTGACAAAAGATTTGGAAGTGACTTAGGAAGAAAGCTGGATGAATGCCTGCTGGGAAAGGCCTCATGTCCCTGCTTGCTCTGATGTTTCCGTCCCAGGAAGACAAGAGCCATGTCTCTGAGCAGCGCCTTCAGGGCTGTGGGCAACGACCCTGGGATCATCACCTGGAGAATAGAGGTGAGCGGGACTGGGGCACACCTTCCCCTAGTCTCCCAGGCCTGCTACAGGACAGCCCTTCGGTCTCCGGTCAGGAGCAGTGAGAGACAGCATCTGAGTGCACATTTTCCTTTGACCCCTCCTGGTGTTCAAAGCAGGTGGGTGGCAGGTGGAGGAAATGTTCTCAGCCTTGGAGAGAAAAGGCTCCAAGCAAAAGTAAGCTTGTCCTTTATTCAGCCACCTGCTCGGGTGAGTCTGCACTTCCAGTAAATGCCCTGGGGAGATGGGTGCGGCCAGGGCCCACCCAGGAGACGGATACTCCTGGCTGCTTCTGTCAGAACCAGTGCTCTGGCTCCCACAAAGTAGTAGGGAGGTTTGGGGGCACTGCACAGAAGAGAGCACGGCTCATCCCTTCTCCCACCTGGACTTGAGCCCCTATGCCTGACCTTGAGCTCCAGCAATCTATAGCGAGGAACTGTTCTGGCCTGGTCAGCCCCACCCACCCTCAGGTCCCTGCTCTGAGGCGAGCGAGTGCCGCCTAAAACCCAGAAGTGATGGCTCACTCCACTGCCCTCCAGGTGGAAGGAGTCACAGCCTCTGCAAGGGCTCAGTGTGTGAGAAGCCGAGGACATTTCCAATAGGTACTAAAAAGTACAAAAATTATGGGATATTTAATGTTTTTACATTTAACACACACATTTTACATAGAACACACACAAGCATGGCTGCAGGTTTACCTCACTTGGAGGTAGTGATGAGAATCTGCATCTGAGGCCATGGGAATAGTCCTCCTGGGGCAAGACAGACATGTAGGTGATAAAGCAGGGTCCCGACCCCCAGGAGCTGGGCTTGGAACCCACACGCAACTGACATTCACCCCACAAAGCCCGACAGAACCTCAGCGTTCTGTCCTTGCAGACCTGGGCCAGCACTGGTGGTCAGAGTTGGAGAGCGATGCCAGAGGCAGCGGTGCAGCTGCTCAGAGGGAGGGTCATATTTTGTAGCTTATACCCAGCTCTTTCTCTGGCATCGGGCTGGGGGTCCTCACAGTGCAGCAAGACAGCACAGGGCAGGCAGCAGGGAGGAGGATGGGGCGAGGACAGGCAGATTCAGACTAAGGCGTCCAGGCTGAGCTCAGAAGCCAGGTGGTCATGCTACTCCTGCCACACCCTGTAAGGTCAGTGGGGACATCCCCTGTGCGATGACTTTGAGGAAATGCCTGCTTCCGGGGGGGAGGGGAGGGAGGAGAATGCAGCCTGTGCACATCCCTTATCCTTCCAGAAAATGGAGCTGGCGCTCGTGCCCCTGAGTGCCCATGGCAGCTTCTATGAGGGCGACTGCTACATCATCCTCTCGGTGAGCACCATCCCCCCAACCCCCATTCCCACACGCTTTTCCCCGGAGCCAAGCTCCTCAGAGGAGAGACTTGACAATGACACTATTCAGATCCCTGGTGTCGATCTTGACTCTTCCTCAATGTTATATAGGACAGGCCTACAATTTGACCTTAAAGGCCGTTCGTAGGTAGTTTTCAATTTTGCATCAGAAGGTGGGGGTGGGGCCCTCAGTCTAAGCTTAGATAAGTAACTCACAAACAGCACATCCTGGGGAGGGGGCAGCCCCCAGATTACAGTGGTATGGAAGAAGGCCAGATAAATGCAGGCCTCGAAGTGCTCATTCTAGTTGAGAAAACAACATCCCACATGAATAGTGCTGATAGCCACGAGATGGACAGATCAGCATTGTGCCAGCTTTATAAGTTCAGGGGAATGGAGGAGCCGCAAGGTAAGTCTGCAATCCAACTTGGAAAAGGTCCCTGTTGCACTCTATTTATTTGAGAACAATAAGCTGTCAACTTTTCCCAAATGGGGAGAGGAATCGGGGCTGCCTTGAGCCACACAGTAGGTCCACATAGGGGCTGCCGCAGGGAGGGAGGTCTGGAGCCACTGTATTTTGCGTTCTCCCCATGCCAGTGGGGCAGCAGCAAAGGGGAGGCGAGCTGGTCCCTGACCTGACCTCTCTGGCTACATCCCAGACCCGGAGAGTGGGCAGTCTCCTCTCCCAGGACATCCACTTCTGGATCGGGAAGGACTCCTCCCAGGATGAGCAGAGCTGCGCAGCCATCTATGCCACACAGCTGGATGACTACCTGGGGGGCGGCCCCGTGCAGCACCGAGAGGTCCAGCACCATGAGTCCGACACCTTCCGCGGCTACTTCAAGCAGGGTATCATGTGAGTGGTTAAGGATGAGCCAGGGGAAATGGCAGTTTTCCAAAAAGGAAACCCAAAGGGCCAGTGAGCACATGAAGAAAGTAGTCAGAGAAATGAAAATCCAAACAAAGCTTATAATTCCCACTACTCGAGTAGCACAAATGTGAGAGCTGGGCGGTGCTGGTGCTGGCGAGATTGTGGGGAAATAGGAGCCCTAGTGCCTTGCTGGGGGGAGGGAGGACTGGCACAGCATTCCAAAGAGTAATCCGCCCGAGGCAAATCCCATTTCTGGGTGCATAATTCAAAGGAATTCTCACGTACCCAGTTCCATAAAGGCACATGAACCAGGTTCATAGCAGTTATTAGCGGTGGCAGAAGCTGCAGGCAATATAGAAGCCCATCACTGGGAGATTGGACAAGAAAAATACTCCATGACATCAAGGAAAACTATGCAGGAGCTGGAAGCAATGGATTAGATACATGCCTAACATGGACAGAGCTTAAAATCAGGGTGCTTTAGTGAATACAGAAAGAAACAGCCTTGAGCTATGTAACAGAATGCCAGTTTGTTTTTTTTTAAAAAACCATAGGCACACAAAACACCAGTCCACATCTCACCAGACTAAAAATAAATCGATGTTAAACTGTTAGAATGGTTGCCCATGGTGGGGAGAGGCCTGTGAGTAGGGTATGCAGATAAAAGAAAACACGTAAATTCCTAAAACAAGAGAGGGTTCTGGTACTGCTCCATGAACTAATGAATTTGATTAACTTGAAACTTTGCACTTGAGATTAAAACAAAACATTCCAATGAGCTCAAGAATTCGGAGGCTGGTCCAAGGCCAGCTTCGTGCAGATTGGCAGTTCCCACAACCTGCTGGGCACAGGGCATCACGCTGTCACCAGGAACCTGGTACGGAGCTGGGTTGGGTGAGTGCCGGGGCAGGACTGATTCCAGGAGGGCGCTGGCCCTCGGGCCGTGGTGTTAGCGATGCTTCTGCTGCTGCCCAGCTTGTGCCCCTCTCCCGGCCACACACTGATAAGTCACACAGTTCCCAGCACAAAACAGGCTCCTTCATGCTATGGGGTCTTCATTACCAGTGTTCCCTCTGCTTTGAACACTGGTTGCTTGTTGTTGGTTCCTATTCCTTTAATTCTCAGCTGGACTGTTACACCTTCTGAGAAGACTGCCTGACCACTCTGTCAAAAAGTCCGTCACTGTGTCTACTTCTGTGGCAGCGATCACTACCATACGGGTTTACTTACTATTGTCACCCACATGGGCAGAAACTGCATCTGTGTAACTCACCACTGTCTCCCCAGTACCTAACACACAGCAGGTGCGCAATAAGTAACTTAATGGATGTTCCCTTAGCTACAAGAAGGGGGGTGTGGCCTCTGGGATGAAGCATGTGGACACCAACACCTATGACGTGGAGCGGTTGTTACACGTGAAGGGGAAGAGAAACATCAGGGCCACCGAGGTAAGCCCTCCCCACTTTTTCTGGGCCCAGGGCCTGTCTACGTGGTACCTAAGAATTCCTCCTGAATGTTTACCTCCAGGTGGAAATGAGCTGGGACAGTTTTAACCGAGGTGATGTCTTCTTGCTGGACCTTGGGAAGGTTATCATCCAATGGAATGGTCCAGAGAGCAACAGCGGGGAGCGTCTGAAGGTACAGCTCTTTCCAGCCTTCCTGCTCTCCTCCCCCTCAGGCCTGCCAGAGAGCGTGGCCCTCTCAGGTGCCTTTTCCTTCTTCCTTCCTTGCTGGCTCTTACCTGAGATGCAAGGCGGACCCCGGCCTTGGAGCAGAATCTATTTTACAAAGAGGCCAAGTGTGTGAGTCTGTGACTCACCTCTGGGCTCCTGGGCATCAGAGTAACTGCTGTCTGGGATCTAGGCTGCTCCTCCCAAAGCCATCGGGCAGAAATGGGGGGAGGAGGGCAAAGAAGCTAAGTGCTTCCATGGGTTTCTTTGACAGGCTATGCTTCTGGCAAAGGATATTCGGGACAGGGAGCGAGGGGGCCGTGCTGAAATAGGAGTGATCGAGGGAGACAAGGAGGCAGCGAGCCCAGAGCTGATGAAGGTCCTTCAGGATACCCTCGGCCAACGTGCCATTATCAAGGCTGCCGTCCCAGATGAGGTCATAGATCAGCAGCAGAAATCAAATATCATGTTATATCAGTGAGTAGCTAAACCTGAAAGCTGGTTGGAAGCTGGGACAGGGGGAAGGTGTCCCCTAGAAGACTGGGGACACAGCTGCTTGGCTGCTCATTTTGGGTGCAGGAGTCTGGCTTTCTTTTAGTCTTTTGCCAATAGAGCTTGCTGTCCTTGTCAGCAACTCTTCCTGGTCTCCTGGGGAAACTGTTCCTTTACTTGGATCTACACCTGCGCAGGGATGCGATGGGGTGTTTGGAGAGAGATGCACAAGTCTCCACTGGAGAACTGAGTCCCTCACATCCCAATCTGCATTCAAGCCAGGCCTGTCATAGGAAGCCAAACTCTCCCTAGAAACTCCATATTAAAACAAAGCCAGAAAATACCAAGCGACTACAAGACGCTTTGCAGAAGAGAAGGCACAGGCTAACCTCTCCCTTTCTCCAGTGTCTCAGACTCAGCTGGGCAGCTGGTGGTCAGAGAGGTAGCGACGAGGCCTCTGATCCAGGACCTACTGAGACATGATGTAAGCAGAGTTTGCGTGGGGTGGCAGACCCGGACCAGGGCAGGCCCTGGGGAAAGTGTAACCACTTGTGTCCCCGACTGCTTCAGGACTGCTACATCCTGGACCACGGCGGAACCAAGATCTACGTGTGGAAAGGAAGAGGAGCCACAAAGGCTGAGAAGCAGATGGCCATGTCTAAGGCCCTGGTAGGAGATACAGATGCACAACGATGTCCAAAAGATTTTGTCAGTAACACTTCAGCTGTGCTCAGAGAGCCACACTAGGCCCTTGAGCAAAGAACAATGCAGTTACATAAATGGACTTTGAAGTCAGGCAAAGTGGGATTCAAATCCAGGTTCAATGCCATCCCCTGGGGTTGCTGTTAGGATTAACTAACATCTGTAAGGCATGCAGAACAGCACCTGGTACCCACAATGGCTCAATAAAAGGTGGCTGTTACTATTGAAGGGGACAGATAGCACGAATCAAGGGTAATGGCCCTGTCCTCAAGGAGCTTACGATATTGTGCCCGCAGATAAACCAAGCAGGACGCGCTCACAGAGCAATAAACGGGCAAACGAATGTGAGACAAAGTCAGTATTCCACATGAGTGTTCAAAGAGCAACAACAACAAAGAATCATCGTCATGACAGGTCAATAAACAGATGACAAAATGTTCCAGTCAGTCCTTTCCTTGAGTTAGGTACATCTGTCCTAGACAGAAATGTGTAGAATTTGACTCAGACTCCTGGAAGGGAGCAAATAGCAATCCCACCAACTGGCTTCAAAGGGGTGAATGACCGGTCAGTAAAGGACTCACGCGGTGCATTCCCTGACTGACCTGCCTTTCGGGGGGTGATGGGGTATCTACAGAATTTCATCAAGATGAAGGGCTACCCCAGCAGCACCAATGTGGAGACGATCAACGATGGTGCTGAGTCAGCCATGTTCAAGCAGCTGTTCCAGAAGTGGTCCGTGAAGGAGCAGACCGTGGGCCTGGGGAAAACGTCCAGCATTGGTAAAATTGGTAAGACTGTCTTCCTGCTGGGACTGTAGAAAGGCAGGCAGGCATGGGTGATCTTCACTCACTCGGCTTCTCCCAACCCCTTCTCTGCAGCCAAAGTTTTCCAGGATAAATTTGATGTGACTCTGCTGCACTCCAAACCAGAGGTAGCTGCCCAGGAAAGAATGGTGGATGACGGCAGTGGAAAAATCGAGGTAAGCTTAACGATTCCCATCTCAGCGCAGGCAGGCAGCTCTGGCCTCCTGGCTGTCCTGCTGTAGAGGAGAGGGCAGGTGATTTTGTGTCTGATTTGCTTTCCGTTTCATCTCCAGTGCCTAGAAGTATTCTCCCCGAGGTGTCTGAGTCTGCATTTCCCCCCACATTTTTCAGGAAAGTGAAAGGCAGATACCCTAGTGAGCTATCAATAACTCACCTGGCAGAACTATTCAAATCACCTATGAGCTGTGACAGGAGGTGCCTGACCAGGGAGAATCCAGTTCTCCTCCAGATTCAAATCATGCAAATGTGATAAGCCCTCACCACTGGGAAAGCAGCCCGAGGGGGCAGGGGACTCTGAGCGGCAGGTGTTAGTACCTTACCTGAGGATACTCTGCTAAGCACTGCCGGTTCCCTTCGGGCAGCTGTCGCTTCACACAGACCCGTCTCTGGGGAACTGTCTCCTGTTCCCAGGTCTGGAGAATTGAAAATCTGGAGCTGGTCCCCGTGGAGCATCAGTGGTACGGCTTCTTCTATGGGGGAGACTGCTATCTGGTTCTCTACACATTCGAGGTTTACGCGAAGCTGAATTACATCTTGTACATCTGGCAGGTAGGCCGGGGCAGGCTCTCAGGTTTCAGAGATGGTGCTTCCTCTGGCCGCAAGGCGGGGACAAGGGCAGCAGCAGCCATTTCTCCTGTCACCGCTGCAGGGCCGCCACGCCTCACAGGACGAGCTGGCAGCCTCGGCGTTCCAGGCGGTGGAGGTGGATCGGAAGTTCGGTGGGGCCCCTGTGCAGGTTCGGGTCACCATGGGGAAGGAGCCACGCCACTTCATGGCCATCTTTAAAGGAAAGCTGGTTATCTTTGAGGTGAGAGCCCTCAGCATAAAGTTACAGCAGGAGCCAGAATGCTCAGAACAAGTAGGGGCTACGCGGGAGGAGAAGGAGGGGTGGGGAGCAGGCCTTGGGGTAGACATGGACGAGAAGGGGTTAATCTCGCTAAGATACTGAGGTGAATCCCAACTGCCTAGGACTTCAAGTCCAAACCACTGCCTAATTCATGTTCAAGGTCTTCCATAACCTGACCCAGATTGCCGCTGTGAGTGGCTCCCTCACACCCTAACCTGCGCCCCTCGTCAGGTGGGTCGCCGCACATGTGCCACATCACACGCCCTATCAACCTTTCCCACCGAATGTGTCCTTCAGATTCAAGCCCTACTTCTTCCATGAAGCCCTGGCTGAAGCACTACCAAAAACGTACAATGGCACATGCTTGATATATACAAGTCTCTGGCCAAGTCCTAGTCTTGCCATTTATTAGCTAGGTTTCTAAGCCTCAGTTTCCCCATCTGTACTATGGGATAAACCTTCACAGAATTATTTGGAGGATCAATGAAATGATGTAGGGGTGAGGAGAACAAAGCCACAAAGCCTCCATATAACAGAGGTCTCAGGATGAAAGCTAACATTATTGGTACCATAACTCCAGGTCACCCCCACCTCTCCCAGTTAGCCTACAAGCTCCTCCGAGGTAAATATGGTGTCAAATACATCCAGGTTCTCAACAGCTAGCCCAGTGCTCTCCCCACTAGTGCACCTCAAATCCAGACTCCGCTTTTCTCCTTTTCTCTAGGGTGGGACTTCCAGGAAGGGAAATGCTGAGCCCGACCCTCCAGTAAGGCTCTTCCAAATTCAAGGAAATGACAAATCTAACACCAAAGCAGTGGAGGTGCCAGCCTTTGCCTCCTCCCTGAACTCCAATGATGTCTTTCTGTTGCGGGCCCAGGCAGAGCACTACCTGTGGTATGGCAAGGTAGGATGGCTGGGCTCAGTGGCCACACCAGCCTGGGCCACCCTCCTGTGAGCAAAGCTGGACAGTTCACAGAAAGAGGAACCTTTTCCTAAAGGGTCTTCAAAGGGACTGCCGACATTCTCCACAGTTAGGCCTCCAAATAGAAAGCCAATGGCCGGGCCCGGGAGACACTCCTTAAACTTCTAAATAACTCAATCTTTGCACACCAATTTGGTGGATTACAAAAAGACAGGCATTACCACTGAACAGTAAACGGAAAATGTGATTTTTGTCCATTCAAACAGCATCTGCATTAAAAAGAACTAAGTTGTTTTACAAAAGAGAATTGAACAGGAAAAGATGCTCAACATCATTAGTCACTAGGGAAATGCAAGTGAAAACCCAATGAGATACAAACTTATTAGAATGACTAAGAAAATTGAGCAGATGAGGATATTTCTTCTAAAACATATACTCCTGGGCATTTAACCATGTGAAATAAAACACTGTTTCACACAAAAACCCATATACAAATGTTTACAGCACATAGCACCTTTATTCACAATTGAAAACTGAAAAGCAACTCCACTGGAGAGTGGATAAACAGTATTACATCCATACGATGGAATACTATTCAGCAACACAGAGTGAGTGCCATACCCACAATTACAAGGATGGCACTAAGTGAAAGTCAGACTCGAAGGCTACATAGTGTATGATTCCAGGGATGACCTCTGGAAAAGGCAAAACGATTGTGCAGAGCAGAACAGTGGTTGCCAGAGGTTAAGGGTTGGAAAAGTTGGATACAAAGGGATATTTTGGGAGAATTTTTTGCTGGGGCAAGGCAACTGTTCTGATTCTTTGCTGTGGTGGAAACTTGATTCGATGCATTTGTCAAGACTAAAAAAACCGTATGCCAAAGAGTGTATTTTTTGCGTACGTAATTTTTAAAATAAGCTAAAATTTTTCTCTTAAAAAATATTAAAAGTAGGTGGTAAAATTCCAATTGAAACCAAAACAAAGGTGACTCTTGTCAACATCCATGTGGGTTTCAGACTCTAGTTCTGTTCTTTGCCACCACAGTGTTTTCCTCTCCCCACCACACCCCCTTCCCAGCACTAGAACAAACCTATTTCCCGTCCCAAAGTACTGTGGCTTGGTAGCTGATCCTAGCTACACCAAGCTATTAGTCTCAGAGGCTTTTTTTCCCACATCAGCGTGCTCACGTGCAACTAACATCTGTGTTCTCCTCACCCCACTCTCAGGGGTCTAGTGGGGATGAGCGGGCAATGGCTAAGGAGCTGGCCGGGCTTCTCTGTAATGGCACTGAGGACACTGTGGCCGAGGGCCAGGAGACGGCGGAGTTCTGGGACTTGTTGGGAGGGAAAACTCCCTATGCCAATCACAAAAGGTATGGGGCCACAACATTCCCTCCTCTTGGCTCCGCCTGCCTCCCAGGCTTGTGAACTGCACATGATTTCTAAGCTCAGTTCCTCCAAATGGACTATATTGCAGACTACAGCAGGAAATCCTGGATGTCCAGCCCCGTCTCTTTGAATGTTCCAATAAGACTGGCCGATTCATTGTCACTGAGATCACAGAATTCACCCAGGATGACCTGAACCCAGGTGATGTGATGCTCCTGGATACCTGGGACCAGGTAAGACACAGCCAGAGTGCTTTGAAAAAAAGACAGAGATCCTCACAGTTTGGGTATTTTTTATGTAGTGATTCCCCTGCCAGAAGAAACCCAGGACCATCCTCAAGTCAATCAAACAATTGTCAGTGGTGACCAACGACAGAGCCTGCTTTTCACCAGAGTTGGAAAGAGCAGAATGTTTAAAATTTACCGTCCTGGGAGCTCTCCCACCTTGCTCTGGGAAAAATCAGGCCATCCTATCTGTCATCAGGCACGTCTTTCTCTCAGGATCAACAACAGCAGGCTCCACCCCAGGAGAGGTTTCTCCTGACATCCCGTTCTCTTCAGTTTGGCTCGGCAAACATGCCCCGCACCTCCTCTGTTCTAGTCACAGAGCGAGGTGATGTCGCCAAGGTGAAGAGTGCCATCCTGCTCTGAGATTTCAGGGGCTGATGGGGTGGGGACGGAGAAGCATCCTTTTACTATGATGGAGGTGCATAAGAGGTGCCACGGGAGCACAAATTAGGGGCACTCACACAACTTAGCAGCTCAGAGCTGCGTCCTAGAGAGATGGCTCCCAACAGAATCTCAAAGGATAAATAGGCATTAATCAGGTAAAGAGAACATTCTGGGCAAAGGAAATAGCACAAGTAAAAGCAAGGCACGAATTATTCTAGTATACATGGAGCTACGAAAGAAAAATATTATCAGAATGTAAGATCTAGAGTTAAAGAGCAACCTAAAGATGCAGCTGAAGAAGTAGGTATGGACCTTACCTACTATGTGAAAAAGTTTGAGATTTATCCTGGAAAGCTACCGAAATTTAAGCAGGTGAGTGGCAAGGTCGGACTGCACTTTAAGTAGAGCATTCCAGCAGGTGTAACAAAAGAAGACTATGCTGGGAGGCCAGTCCATAGTCTATTATTAGAGTCCAGTTAAGCGCTGCTGTGCAGGCCCACATAGGAGCAATGGAGTAGAAATGCAGAGATGATGACCGATTTGATAAACCAGAGAAGGTAAACTGGCTGGCCTTAGTAACTCACTGGATATGGGATGAATCCCAGGTTACTGCCTTAAAAATGACTGGATGGTCGGTCACCTTTCACCAAGAATGAAGACACAGACAAAAGTTTAGAAAAAGAGCTACATTTTGGGGTATTATATTTGAGGTGCTTGAAGACAGCCAAGAGGAGGTGTTTTGCAAGAAGGTGGATTCAGGAAGTTGAAGTTCAGATAAAGAGCTCAGGTCTAGAGATGTACATATGGGAGATAAACATATGGCAATTAAATCACCAATCATGATGATTCTGAGAAAAGCTCTCTGCTCAGGCTGCTTATTGCTAGGGGGTGGGGATGGGGGGAGGGCTGTGTTTATGATCTAGTACACAGTACTTGTTATGAGCACATTAGCAAATATTCAATTTCTACCATAACAGGTGTTCCTATGGATTGGGGCTGAGGCCAATGCCATGGAGAAGGAGAGAGCTCTGACTACAGCCCAGGAGTACCTACACACTCACCCTAGTGGCCGAGACACTGACACACCGATCCTGATCATCAAGCAGGGGTTCGAGCTTCCCATCTTCACAGGCTGGTTCTTGGCCTGGGACTCTCACATTTGGAGTGTAAGAACCGAGAGAACGGGGAGGCGTGCTTACTGTCAGGGAGTGCAGCATTCACAGCTCAGTGGGAAGGTGGGGAACTCGAGGGCTGAGTAAATCCAAGTCCACACTTGCCTTACTCCCTGTCCCCTGCTGTTCACTTCTCTTTCCAACCCTCCACAGCACATGTCCGTTAGAGAATTCACAGCTTACTTCAGGAATAAGCAGCGTGTAGAAGTAATGATGTTTAGAAAGTACACACACACCTGTTTTTTAGCTTTAAAACCATCCTGACAGCTACAGTAAACATGGTTTCCCATGTTACAGATGAGGAAGCTTAGAGGAGAAGTTATTTGTCTAAAGACACAATTAACCAGGTGTTCTGACTCCTAGTCGACTGCTGTCTTAAGTCTTAAAGGGAGGAGTGAGGGACCACCAGCAAAGAACGCATGGGATGTTTACATACCTTCCAATCCTGTGGGCCCAGAAGGGATTTTCATTTTTGCTCATCCCTGAAATGTCTTGGGATTCCCTGGCATTTTTGCTTTTCTCGAGGGTACAGACTAGGCCTGAGATGGCCATCCTTATAGGCAGCACTTCATCCTATGTTTTCTATCTCTTCCTTTCAGGCAGGGAAATCCTATGAACAGTTAAAAGAAGAGCTGGGAGACACCGCTGCTATCGCGAGAATCACTGCTGTGAGTTTCTTGGAGGAGCAAGTCACTCAGGCAGCCAAGCCAGAGAGAAACAGCGAGTGCCACAGACATCACATGGGTGAAACCCTCTCATGTCCTCTTAGTATCTCAAGTTGTCTGTTCCGATATGAAGATTGTTTTAATGAATAGAAAAGCAGGTCTCAGAGCCAAGTTCCTTATTTTACTGCCTTCCAGGATTTAGAACAGACTTGCTGTTTTAAAAAAGCAACAAAAACTAATTTTATTAATCAACTCTGTCATTCAGGACAGGTTAAATTTATTGACAGCATTTCTCAGAAGTAGTAAGTTTCTAACCCAAATGATATGTTTATCAGTTTCTGACAGTGGAATCCATAGAAATTCAGGTCATGACCCCTATTTTAATGGCTAAAAGGAGTGGAGCCTCTGCCAGGATTTTCACAGCAATGTAACATCAGGATGAGCTGGACAGCACGAGCTGTCCAAACCAATGGACAATTATGTCCTTTGTGCTCCACAAACTCAAGATTCCAAAGCTAATGGTGATGCAGCATCTTTAAAATGTATTTAAGAAAAGTATGACTTCAACTGAAGTCATTTAAAGCCTGGAAATGCAGAGCCTAAGTGCCAAGAGAAGGGATGTGATCACAACATTTAATGAGATTTAAGCACAGCACTGATGCCAAACTGGCTAGACAGGATTTACCTTATATTTATTCAATCACCTTTCCCAAGGACACCAAAGTCTGAATAGTTTGGATTCCCTGATGATTCTGACATGCAGCCCGGTTTGGGGACAACTGTTCTAAAAGCTAATTATAAAGAGTGAAGTACAAAACAAAATTTTAATATTACACTTCAATTGCACAGCCCTGAACAGTTTTTTACCCTGTGTCTCCGTTTTCATCAATCTTGCCTAGGACATGAGGAATACACCTCTCTCCCTGAATTCTGAGATAAAATATTACCCTATAGAAATTCTACTGAAAAATCAGAATCAAGAGTTGCCTGAGGATGTGGACCCTGCCAAAAAGGAGGTGAGTCTGATGCAAGTGCAGCTCTCCAGGAGTAAAGTGCCTGTTTCCATTCACAGCCTAGGACACTTCTGGAACACTGTAACCACTCAGACATTTGAGCTACCAGAAGCTCAAAAACCCAGGGATCTTTCTTTTCATTTATTACGAGAGGCCCAGTGCACGAAATTCGTGCACAGGGAGGGCAGGTGGTGTCTCTCTGCCCAGCCTGCACCCTCTCCAATCTGGGACCCTTCGAGGGTTGTCTGACTACCCATTTACGCCCAATCCCGATAGGATTGAGCCTAAACAGGCAGTCAGACATCCCTCACATAATCCAGGACTGCTGGCTCGGAACTGCTTGTCTGCCTGCCTTCCTGATTGCCCCTAACTACTTCTGCCTGCCAGCCTAATCACCCCCTAACCACTCCCATGACAGCCTGATTGACACCTAACTGCTCCCCTACCAGCCTGTTTGCCCCTAACTGCCCTCCCCTGCAGGCCTGATTCCCCCAACTGCTCTCCCCTGCAGGCCTGGTCTCCCCCCCCCCCCCAAAATGCCCTTCCCTCAGGCCCAATTGCCCCCAACTTCCTTCCTCTGCTGGCCTGGTCAGCCCTCACTCCCCTCCCCTGCTGGCCATCTTGAGGTGGCCAACTTTGACCACATGGGGGCAAGATCTTTGACTACATGGGGGCAGCCATCTTGTGCGTTGGAGTGCTGGTCAATCTGCATATTACTCTTTTATTAGATAGGATAGAGGCCTATTAGATAGGAAATGGCTCTTTGGCATTAGGGTCAGGCTGGACTCTTCCTGGTGGAAAGATGTACTTTAGAAGATGGGTGGGGACCAGCTGGTTTGCCCTGAAGGGTGAGCCGGATCAGGGTGGGGGTTCCCTTGGGGTGTGGGGCAGCCTGGATGAGGGGCCTGTGGTGGTTTGCAGGCCTGCCATGCCCCCTGGCAACCCAAGCAGAGGCCCTGGTATCTGGAATTTATTTATGTTCTACAATTAAAACTTTGTAGCCTTAAGCAGAGGCCAAGGCAGGCCAGGGCTTCAGAAAGCTTACCTTCCTCCATCACCAGGGGCAACCCCAGTCTCTGCTCTCTCTAGCTCTGTGACTGCTGCCATTTCTGTTGGGATTATGTATCTTCTATAATTAAAACTTTGTAGCATTGAGTGGAGGCCTAGGCCGGCAAGGGCAGGTAAGAAAGCTTGGCTTCCTCCATCGCTGGGGAAACCCAAGCCTCCCTCCTGCTCTCTGTGGCCAGCAGCTATCTTGATTAGGGCTAATATGAATACTGCTCCTGATTGGCTGGCGGGCATGGATTGTGAGTGTAGTGGAGGTATGGTCAATTTGCATATCACTCTTTTATTAGATAGTATTAACCAAATAATATATTTTATTCAGATACCCTCGTTTTTTTTCCATTGTCCATTTTGTTTCAGGATCTTATTCAGGACATCCTGTTACATTGAGCAGTATGTCTCCTTAGGCCAATGGTCAGCAAACTCATTAGTCAACAGAGCCAAATATCAACAGTACAACGATTGAAATTTCTTTTGAGAGCCAAATTTTTAAACTTAAGCTTCTTCTAACGCCACTTCTTCCAAAACAGACTGACCCCGGCTGTGGTATTTTGTGGAAGAGCCACACTCAAGGGGCCAAAGAGCTACATGTGGCTCGGGAGCTGCAGTTTGCCAACCATGGCCTTAGGCTATTATTGGTTGTCATACTTCCTCCAACTTTGTCTTTGATGACTCTTAGTATCCTGTGCCTTCTGTAACAAGTTACAGCAAACTTGATGTCCTTAGGTTTTTAGACACATCCACAAGGAAATGGCTGCAGCTTAAGTTCCAGTTTAGGCAAATAGCTGGCTGGTGTGGCTCAGCTGACTGGAGCATCATCCTGTACACCAAAAGGTGGGGGTTAAATTCCCAGTCAGGGCACATCACTAGGTTGTGGGTTTGATCCTGTCGGGATGTGCACTGGGGGAACAGATCAAAGTTTCTCTCTCTCTTTCCACCCCATTCCCCTCGCCCCCACTCCCCCGTTCTCTCGCTCCCTCTCACTCTTGCTCTTCCTGAGAGGCACACATTACCAGCCCTCCCATCCCTTCTTGGTCACCGCAGCCACCACTGCCAAACAGCTGAACTAACAAGTAACTGTTCATCCCCGCAGAGCCCGCTGCTCGCCACCAGCCGCCTGCCGCCCCTACGGGGCTCTTTCTTTCTTTCTTCTTCTTCTTTTTTTTTTTTGGGGGGGGGGGGGTTAATCCTCACCAGAGGATATGTTTCCATTGATTTTTAGAGAGTGAAAGGGAGGGGGAGAGACACACAGAGAAACATGGATGTGAGAGAGAGAGTGATTGGCACTAGCCCAGTCAGAGCTAAAGGATGCCCTTGACCTGAATCAAACCTGGGACACTTTAGTCTGAGGGCAAATGCTTTTATTACTGAGCCAAACTAGCTAGGGCTCCCGGGTTTTTTCTTGATATGTTTTTCTCACCTCCCACATCCATCCATCAACTACCTCTGTCCACTGCTCTCTACCTCTCTGCTGCCAGTCTGGTCCGGTCTCCCAACTGGTTCCTACAATCTGTTCCCACCTAACAACCAATGGGCTTTTGGAACAGGTGATATTGTTCTATTTAAAACACTTGAATAGCTTCCTACTGCACACAGAAAAGAAACCAAAGTCCTTTCCATGGCATCCACGGCCCTATCCAATCTGCCCCTGCCCCCTCTGATTTAATCCCACACACCAGCACCCTCTTCACTTGGCCCCCTTCAGCCAGTAGCTGTTTTTCTTCTAACATGCTCATTCCAGCCTTTGAGCCTTTACACTTGATATTGCTCCTACCAGAAAAAAACTAACAGTCAACACTCATTATTTAGGTCTCAGCTCCAATATCACGTCCCCAAGAAGGCCTTCCCTGACTACCCTCCTAACACTGCTTCCCTCACTCCCTCCAGTCCCTTTACATTTGCTTATTGTCTGTCTCCCCCTCTAGTAGTATCCTGAAGAGCAAGGACCTTATCTGTCTTATTCACCATCACATTCTCAGCTTTTCACCACCTAAAACAGTACCTGACAAATAAATAGTAGGCACTTCTTAAGTTCTGGTTAAATGAATTAACGTACTCATGTGGAATGAATTAATCTCCCCCTTGAAGGATTTTATTTGGGAAGAGTCTCTAAATTTCCACATCTTATCTAACCAATTCCTGAGTACTAGACTACAGTTTTCTTAAAAGCACAGGTCATCTACACTAAAAAAGAAAAAGAAAAAAGAAAAAAAGAGTAAGATGCAAATTAACCATACCATTGTGATACCCACAAGCCAATCAGGAGTATGCAAATTAAACCAACAAAGATGGTGGGTTAATCTGGATACGCAGGCACCAAGTGGCCGGGAGCAGGTGTCCTGCACGGCCCCAGCCACCCCGGGCCTGTGGGCGGCAGGGGAAGGCGGAAAGGCGGCTCTGGCCGGAGCGAAGGCAGTGCCGGCAGCCAGGGAAAGGAAGGCCCATTCTGCACAAATCTTCGTGCATCGGGCCTCTAGTCTATTAATAATGTTACTTAGAAAATGCTCATTAAACGTCAATAAATAAATGTTAGGAAAATGTTATGCTCTCAACAAGATCCACCTGATCTTGTATTTGAGAATGTCTGGGCCCTGGCCAGGTAGTTCCGTTGCTTAGAGCATCATCTCCGTACACCAAGGTTTTGGGTTCAATCCCATTCAGTGCACACACAAGAATCAACCAATGAATGCATAAATAAGTGGAATAATGAATCAATATATATCTCTCTCCCCCTCCCTTCCCCCCTCCCCCGCCCTTCCTCTCTAAAATCAATTTTTTAAAAAAGTCTGGATAAAAATGGCAGATATGGGCATAAAGCAAGGAAAACTATTGCTCCATTTAGTTCTCCATTTAGCCAAAAGCTAACATCTAGAAATCATACATAATATATAACCCATTTCTTGTCCTTCTGGCAAGAAGCTGGTGCCAGATGACTCCATAAGAGAAGTGAATCTAATCAGTTCTTCCATAGGCCAAGATGGGACTCTACAACCTGAAGAACTCTCCAATGAGTAATTTAAGTCTATTACCACATTTCTAAAATCCAGTCTACTTCCTCTTAGCCTCACTCTCCCAAACTGTGGGCACTGATAGGTGCATACTTCCTTTTAACCAGAAACTTTCTTTCTTTCTTAGAATTACCTCTCTGAACAGGACTTTGTTTCTGTGTTTGGCATCACAAGAGGGCAATTTGCTGCTCTGCCTGGCTGGAAACAGCTCCAAATGAAGAAAGAAAAGGGGCTTTTCTAAAGCAAGAAAGCATACATACTGCAAGAGCACAGAAGAGACAGGTAGTGCCAATATCAGAAAAGAATTTACCAACGATTGTTGCCTAACATTCAGCACTTCATTTAGATAAAACGGTCTGCAAATCACAGCATGTTCTCCGTTTTTTTCACCCCTACGTTCCTTAGTTGTTATATACCCATTTTTTCATTTTGTTGCCTTCTGGCTAAAGCCTCAGCAGAAAGCACTAAAACTACGAGTCTAGAGAAGCCAAAAGTAATTTAAAAAAAAACAACACTAAGTTTAAAGTGTTTAATGTTAAGGTAGAAACCTAAGTTTGTCTCAAATTTTTAAGATCAGTATTTCCAAAACCTATTTAACCCACAAATCATTGAAGTTAATTACATGTATATCCCAAAGCCAAAATCCAAATGCCCAGATCTGTATGTGCCAGAGCTTTTAACTTTTCAAATAAAGATACCTATATGAGCAAACGGGAGTTCTTTTCAGTATTTTGTTTTGCCCATTCTAGTGATTATCTGATGTTCTGTTGGGAGAAGTGTCTCAGGAGGAGAGTAGAGAGGCACTATTGGGTGAGCTCTCTAAATCACTGGACCACTGTGATTCCTGATTTTGGCACAAGAATACCAAAATCTGCCTTACAGCTGTCCAGGAAACCCCGTTATCCAGCAGAAAACTAGGGTCATGTGTTATTAATTTCAGTAATGAGGCCAGAACCAGTGTGAATACCACCGCAGAGAGCTTTCAAAGCACACTACAGACATCAACAAATGAACCACATTTTCCAGACAACTCCAGGTTTGAGTCAACAATTCCAAAGAAACCCATGTGGCAGGAACCCATGTAACTGGGAAGTTCCAGGATGGAGGCATAGTCCAAAGCATCACGAGAGACTTCCGTGTCACGGAAGTAAGATAGAATGAGTTAGAAGTTTTAGGGGCACCATTATAAATCTATGAAGGGAGCACGTAGATGCCTCTTTTCCCAGAGACTGTCAGTCACTTCAATAAGGCCCATTTATTGTTTTCTAAAACACACAAAAGCTGAACCCAGCATTACGCAAACAAAGAAAAGATTCTACTCTTTATTATGTAACCATTTTATTTAATAACTTTATTCATGATGTATATTTTCATTATAAACTCAAAAGAAAAACAAATCCTGGGTTTGATGAGGCTTAGGAAATAACTGCTTTTTGTAATAAGGCCCAGAATGAAGAACAAACGTTTCCTCCTGGGCCTGAAGTCTCTGGAACCTATTCAGCCTCTGCTGCCTCTCCCTCTTCTCCACATTCAAACCGCACAAAGTCTACCACAGACACTCCCTGGGGCTGCACATACTGTCCCAATGTGATAGAGGGGTCCAGCAAGTATGGCTGGGACAGCATCTTGGTTTCTGTCTCTCCCCCAGGCTCATCGTCCAGGGAGCCAACAGAGAGAGGGGCCATGCCGACCACATGCTGCCCGAGGCGGCGGCCAAGCTCTTCAAGGTTTGCTTTCCACTCAGATATCTCGCAGATGACCAGGGCCCCGTACTTCCCCAGCACCAGGTTGTGGAGTGAGGGGCTGTGCATTGTTCCATGGACGTAAGAGCCAACATAGAACCCATTTGGCACCTTCACCCATGCAGCTCGTTTAAGAGTCATGTTTTCTCCCAGTTTCCCTATAAAAAAGCAAAAACAAAAAACACGCTTCCAGAATATGATGCCTGTTGTAGTACCAAATACATAAAGAGGGGGCCAATTTGGGAGACAGTCTTTAGCATTATACTGTGGATATGCTGTAAGATGGAGCTACCATTTTCAGTTTAAAGAGGAACAGGTGTGTACAGGGAGGTGGAGAAACAGAGAGTACCATTATGGAGTGCCAACTATGTGCCAGGAAAACATAGGCTATGCCCAGGCTGGTTGCTCAGTGGTTAGAGCACTGGCCCACACATTGAAGGATCTCAGGTTCGATTCTGATTAAGACGACACCCCTGGGTTTCAGGTTTGACTCCCAGCTGCAGTTGGTGTGTGTGCGGGAGGCAACCAATCGATGTGCCTCTTTCACATCAATGTTTCTCTCTCTTCTCCCCCCCCTCCTCTCTCTATAATTCAATGGAAAAAATATCCTCCAGTATTTACGAATAAAAATAAGAACTTAAAATAACCTGAAAGCAGGATTATTGGGAGAAATAAATACTAAATATAAAAGCACTTATCACATAGTGAGCACTCAAATGCTGGCTACTGTTTTAAACGTAGGCTTATAAAGCTTAGTAGTAAGTAATCTACCAGCACAAGGTCACATAGCTAATACATAGCAGACTGGGATTAAAACTCAGATCTGATTCCAAAGCAATTAAGTGTGTTTTTTTTCCCCACCATATTACCATCCCTCCACCATAACTGACACAGGCAACTCCAGATTATCCATTGTATCAAGGAAAAGCCCATAACTAAAGCCCCAGAAAACCCAAAACCCTGTGTCATCTCAGAGTTTCAACTTCCTCTCATCAAAACAAAATTTCTTAAAAATCACATTTTAAGAGGCCCTTCTGAGAACCAAAAATGGATTTCAGTTTTTCCCTTTTTCTTAGGATGCTTTACCCTCTAAGAGAAATCCACATAAGCCAAAAGGTCGGGAGGGGTAAAAGAATAAACAAAGGGGTCTGGGTAAATGTCCCTGAATTAGCCGTAAGTTATATCTAAAAGTCACAAAAGGGAGTATCCAGAAACCAGAAAGAATCTTACACAGCTCAAAATATCTACCCAATAGTTAATTCCCAGAAATTAATAAGAGGCTGAAAAACCAAGTTCTTCCAGAATTTCTTAATTAGCTCCATAAATGGCTATCTGCCTGGTTTCTCATCTATGACTCACTGAAACATTATACATACTTCAAGACGACCTGATAGAAAGAAACTGGTGCCTTGACTGGAAATGTAAGATGAGCAATAAATTCCCAGCAAGCTCAAATTCCAGCCTATCCCCTCCTGCCATCGAGGACACCGAGGACAAAAGTAAAACCCCACCAGTCCCACCACAACGATCCAGACCTGGTTCCGACAGCTGTGGGCTCAGACACTGCACCTTCACAAGTTCAGGATCCGATGTTTTTAAGAGAAACCAAATTCCTAAAAACGGTGACCCTAAATTTTCCTGGGTCCCTTTATAAAGATTAAATGACCTTTGATGTATTATTTCCCCAGAGTAGTCAACAGATGTCACAAGGCCATCTCTGCCTTTTAAAGACATGCTTTGTTTGATCAGCACAGTGATGCAGCCAGGTGTTAAAATAATTTTATTAATTGCAAACAGATAAAAATTGAGTTTTTTGTATTCAAATCTAAATTCTTTTAAAGCTTTAAAATTCTGATGAAATTGGAATCCCATTATCCCCAGGTTAACAACTGGCTAGCGCTTGGAAATGGTTTTCAGTAGAGTGTGAGCTTTTCAGTCCTACTGCTCCCTAATATCCAAACACACAACCCACTGGGCACATTCATACTGTCTGATCCTTTTAGGCACACGAGCCTGCCATTTTTATCTAGATTTGGAGGAATACAAAAGACACCAAGAGATCGAGTTCTTAATCCTTACAAATACTCACCAATTGCTAAGGCCAGCTGATCCTTGAGAGAGCCTTTCCTCTCAGGCCCAGAGGGAAGTTCAGAGAGCTCGGAGGAATTCAAGAAGCCCTGTGTGCACACACACACACACAAACATGAGTCAGTTTTGTACCACTCAATTCATCAAAAACTAGGCAAAAATAGCTTATGTCTCAGAAAATGATATAAGACAACCAAATATATGATATTTTCATTAAGCCAAGGATGTTAAAAATTGACAATTCCATTTTTATAAATATTTTATTCTATCACTCCATTACCCCAATTCCACCCCACTCCTATCTTCTGGCCCTTTTTCATTTTTAAAAAAAAATTTTTTTTTTTTTTAAGAGAGAGAGAGAAACATCAATGTGAGAGCAGATTATCGACTGGCTGCTTCCTGTACAACCCCTACCAGGGATTTAGCCACAAACCTTTTGGTGCATGGGACAAAGTTCAACCAACTGGACCGCACTGGCCAAGCTGGCCCAACTCCTTAAAATGTAGTTTCCTAGATACAGGGATAATATTTTCATATCAATCATAACATTGTAAAGCTTAAAAGGTTTGTGAGTCCTAGCCAGGTCAGCGCGGTGGATACAACATTGGCCCATGGACTGAAGAGTCGAGGCTCCATCAGGTCAAGGGTACGGGCCTCAGTTGCAGGCTCGATCGCTGGCCCCAGGAGGGCGTATGCAGAAAGCAACCAATCATGTGTCTCTCTCACATCAATGTTTCTCTCTTTCTCTCCCCCTCCCTTTCACTCTCTCTCTTAAAAAAAAAAAAAAAAAAGGAAAAATATCCTTGGGTGAGGATTAACAAAATAAAAAGGCTTGTAGACTGTTTGAATGAATAATGTTACAAATTCAAAGGAGGAGAACTGGACAATAGCTCACAAAACTACAATCCTATTTCTAGGAATTTACCCTGGCAATACACTCAACAATATGAGTGTCATATTCAGTGAGCAATTATATCTAATCATAAAATACTGGAAATAGCCTAAATGCTTAAACCTAAGACAAGGCTGGTTGAGTCAACCACAGCTCAGCCATACAATGGTATACTCTGCAACTGAAAAAGGAAAAAAAGGGAGAGCTCCATGAGCTGCTATAAAGTATTTCTAGTTATACTAAATGAAAAAGATAAATTTAAAGAATATATACAAATTATACTATCAGTTGTATAAAAGGTATTTTTTGTTTTTAAAAATTCTTTTCTTAAATATATATTTTTACTGATTTCAGAGAGGAAGGGAGGAGAGAGATAGAAACATCAGTGATGAGAAAATCATCAATTGGCTGCTTCCTGCACGCCCCCTACTGGGGATGGAGCCTGCAATCTGGGCATGTGTCCTTGACCAGAATCAAACCTGGGACCTTAGTCCACAGGCCAACATTCTATCCACTGAGACAAAACAGCCAGGCTGTGTAAGAAGTATTTGTATAAATATGCTTATTTTTGTGAAAAGTCATAATAGATAACCATAAACCAATAAAGTTGGTTATCTATAGGAGTGGATAGGGAATGGGGTAGAAAGGAGACAAGAGGGAGTAAGGTAGGAGTGTGTGTGTATATCATAACTTTTAGAACCTTGTCAATGTATCACACATTCAAAAATTAAATTAACAAGGTTTTGGAGTCAAAATGAAAATTGACTAAAAGGAAACATAAGACACTAACTGTATTTCACATGAACAACATAACCTCACGGATGTGTGTGTATGTGAATAATCCAAGTAACTTTCAATACAGTTCTTTGACCACATAACTTCAATATAAAGACAAAAGAACATCAAAGAAATCTTTAACTCCTTAGCAAGTTTGTTATTTGCAATGGTCAGGTAGAGTAACTCTGGAACAATGTGGTATATTATAACATGGAATAAATAAGTAAACATATCAAAGTTGCTAGGAACCAATGTACTCACTATGAGAAAGGGACAATATAACGACAGAATGGGGGGAGAAAAGGAAGAACCCTGTGGTGCAGGACTAGAATTGAACTATAAATTCTAATCTACACACACACACACACACACACACACACACACACACACACGTGTGTCCTGTCTGCTAAAAGAACAGAGCAGCAATGACATCTCTGTAGAAATAAATATACTTAGATCTAGCCCTCGCCAGTTTGGCTCAGTGGATAGTGTGTCAGCCTGCGGACTGAAGGGTCCCAGGTTCGATTCCAAGGGCACATGCCTGCATTGTGGGCTTGATCTCCAGTAGGGAGTGAGTGTGCAGGAGGCAGCTGATCAATGATTCTCTCTCATCATTGATGTTTCTACCTCTCCTTCTCCCTTCCTCTCTGAAATCAATAAAGAAATACACACACACACACACACCCCTAGATCTTTGTTTCTCAAAACCATTCCTCCGCTAAAAGGGATCAGGATTTCTTAGAGAAGTAAACAATTCCTGCCCAGACCGGTTTGGCTCAGTGGATAGAGCGTCGGACTGCGGACTGAGGGGTCCCGGGTTCGATTCCGGCAAGGGCATGTACCTTGGCTGCGGGCACATCCCCAGTAGGGGGCGCACAAGAGGCAGCTGATCGATGTCTCTCTCATCGATGTTTCTGACTTTCTATCCCTTCTGCTCTGTAAGAAATCAATAAAATATATATTAAAAAAAAATATTCCATGTTTGGAGCAAGGAAAGTATGGCACAGGTAAGTAAGTCCAGAATATCTTGTATGCCACAAAAGACACACTCACAAAATAATGATATATCAAAGGACAATGGATCCAGCCTGCACAGATTTGCCTTGCACTGGCCAAATCTAGGAATTTGAGCTTCAAAATATTAATGCTTTAAAAACCCTCTTGATTTACATTTCGAACTCCTTACTCAGCTATCAAATGCCTAGACACCCAAATTCTTTTGAGAATATTTTTAACCTTTCAAAAATTTTAACCTCCAAGCATATTTATAGTGCTATTCAAACTTTTCTAAAGTCTAAACAAAGCAGGAACATTTTCTGTTGCCCTTTTTTTCCCCTTTTTAGTGAGAGGTAAATAACATTAAGCAAATTTCTAGCAAAGGGATGGAATCATAACAGCAGAACAATATTTTACTAATTATAGATTTTTATATTTGATTGGATGTTAATAACTGCTATGATCAAAGATACTTGGGAAATGCTAGATTAAACAGATTTCTCTACTGTAGAACCACTCAAAGATCTGAAATGTGTTAGCAGGCATGGAATCCACCAAAAATAAATGTACAAGTAAATAATTATACAATGAATTGTAGCTTGCTGTATAAAGTAAGAACCGATGAATCAATGTTGCACTAAACAAAGGGAGAAGTTTCTTACAGTAGAATGCCAACTAGCAAAATTAATATATATAAAACAAATTATAAGAGTTAAAAAAAATTTATCCTCATGCAACTATCACAGTAATAACCGATCTGCCAAGAATCATCAATGGATGCTAAAACTATTAGGCAAAAGTTTTTTTGTGTGTGTTGTTGTTTTAAATACACTTTCATTTATTTCAGAGATGGAGGGAGAAGGGAAGGGAGACAGAAACATCAATGATGAGAGGGAATCACTGACTGGCTGCCTCCTGCACGCCCCACACTGGAGACTGAGCCCGCGATCCGGGCCTGTGCCCCAATCAGAAATCGAACCGTGATTTCCTCGTTCAGGGGTCAATGCTCAACCACAGGCTAGGCAAAAGTTTTTCGGAAGCTGGATGTTTATACAATCTCAAGGAATCTCCCATAGAGATGTTGTTAATTACAAAGAGGAACATGGTAACTTCACAGTGGAGAAATACAGCAGAAACTATCTTAACCGAGAGATCAAAATTAGCATCAATAATGGGACCAACAGTTATTATGTATCTCCTGATGTGAAAATACAGAATGATTTATTTTCTATTCTAACAAAAACCCACATTGTGAATCTAAATAAGAAGAAACATCAAACCCAAATTGAAGGACATTCTACAAAACTGTCCTGTACTCTTCAAAAATGTCAGTGCGGCCTGACGGTGTGGCTCCGTGGCTGAGTACGGACCCAGGAACCAGGAGGTCACAGTTCAAATGCTGGTCCGAGCACACGCCCAGCGTGCGGGCACGGTCCCCGGTGTGGGACATGCAGGAGGCAGCCAATCAATTCTCTCTCATGATTGATGTTTCTATCCCTATCTCTCCCTATTTCTTTCTCTCTGAAATCAATAAAAATGTATTTTAAAAAGAAAATGTAATGAGCCGAGACCGGTTTGGCTCAGTGGTAGAGCGTCAGACTGGGGACTGAAGGGTCCCGGGTTCGATTCTGGTCAAGGGCATGTACCTTGGCTGCGGGCACATCCCCAGTAGGGGGCGTGCAAGAGGCAGCTGATCGATGTTTCTCTCTCATCGATGTTTCTGACTTTCTACCCCTCTCCCTTCCACTCTGAAAAAAATCAATAAAATATATTTTTTAAAAAAAAGAAAAAAAAAGAAAATGTAATGAAAGATAAAGAAAGAAAACGGAACAGACGATAACTAAAAACTGCATTGATAATAATAAAAGGAAATCAAGCTAAAGAAACCAAAGTCTCTTATTACAGTTAATGAAACAGAAACACAGTAAAGCAGTGGTTCTCAACCTTTTTAATGCCACAACCCTTTAATACAGTTCCTCATGCTGAAACCGATTTGGCTCAGTGGTAGAGCGTTGGCCTTTGGACTGAAAGGTCCCAGGTTCGATTCCGGTCAAGGGCATGTACCTTGGCTGCGGGCACATCCCCAGTAGGGGGTGTGCAAGAGGCAGCTGATCAATGTTTCTGACTTTCTATCCTTCTCTCTTCCTCTCTGTAAAAATCAATAAAATATATATATTTTTAAAAATACAGTTCCTCATGTTGTGGTGACCCCCAACCATAAAATTATTTTCATTGCTACGTCATAATTGTAATTTTGCTACTGTTAATAGTAATGTAAATATCTGTGTTTTCCCATGGTTTTAGGTGACCCTGCCATTGGAAAACAGATATTTATATTATGATTCATTAACAGTAGCAAAATTAGTTATAAGGTAGCAACAAAAATAATTTTATGGTTCGGGGTCACCACAACATGAGGAACTGTATTAAAGGGTCTCGGCATTAGAAAGGTTGAGAACCACTGCAGTAAAGTAAGTGAATGGCTCGGGGTCACAAATAGAATCAATGGTGTAGAGGGTGGGATGGGTATCAGATGGAGGGGAGCTATAGGGGAAAAAAGGGAACAATGTAATTAATAAACTGAACAATAAAAATAAAAAAACAAACAAACAGAATCAATGGCAAAGTCAAGATTAGAATTTATAGTTGAAGTGACTCATCTACTCAATACAATTCTAAACAATAATCTCAATGCAATTTTCCATATAATGTGACTGTTTAATGCCAGGAACAACCAGCGCTTACCATGAGGTCTCAAGAAAAGGGTAAATAGGAAGGGAAAACGGCAGAACTAAATTTTTAAAAAATTGTGCAAGCAGCCGGTTTACTCTTGCCTTGAATCAAAGGCAAATAAGCTTGAGTCAAAATATATCATTCCTTCCTCTATCCTTCTATGAACCAAAATAACCTTATTCTTCTAAATTATGCCTTCTCCAATATCTTTTTTTTTTTTTTGGTTTGGTTTGGTTTTTAGAGAGAGAGGAAGGGAAAGGAAAAGAGCAAGTGTTTACAGAAACATTGGTCTGAGAGGGGGACGTCAATCTGCCGCCTCCTGCACGTCCCCCACCAGGAACGGGGCCAAGAGAGTCGGCCACAGGAACCGAGCCTGTGACCAGCGTGTTGGCACACGGGAGGACACCCAACCCACTGAGCCACACAGGCCAGAGCTCCAGCGTGTTTATTTAGGGATCCTCTCCTCAAGGCAGATTTCCGAATACCTGACTTGACTGACCCCACCCCCCTGGCATTCACTCACTTAATGCAGATTCACTGAGCCTCAGCTAGGAGCTGGGCCCACTTCTCTTTCACCAGAAACATGGTGAACAGACAAACCCCCTGCCTCAGGAAGCTTGTGTTCTACTGGGAAAGACAGACACATACAAATAAATAAAAATGTAACACATAAGCACTATAACAAAAAACGGTAACGAGATAAGTGAAATGAACTGAGCTACAGGAGGAAGGGTACACCTCTCCAAAGAGGTAACATTTAAGCAGAGACAAGAAGGAAGACATGAGACAGTCTGGAAAAGTAAGCAACAAAGACTCTAAAGAGGGCGGCAGAGTGGAACAAATCCAGCATTTTGGAGACAGCGCATCGGGGACCCCACAACTCACTTTACTGTAAGTGGAAAGTTGGTCCTTCAGGCTCTGACAGTGCAACATGGTTCCAAAGGCTACTTGCTGGACCAACTGTTGAAATTTTAGATTTCTTGCAACAAAATCTGTCTCACAGTTTACCTGTAGGAACAAATTGATGTTGCTATATAAGCTACTTGCTGACAGTTTTCAAAAGTGCCTTAGTTTGGAGAGTAAACCAAGGTATTGACAGAACAAGCTATAGACTCGACAAAGCCGAAATAAATGACCCCAGAACTTTAAATCTGCAGTTCCCCTCCTACCTGAGGCCAAAAGCTGAATAAGTGATTCCCGAAGCATCCCTTAGTTAGCAATGACTTGAACATTCAGAGATGGTCCACAATGTCCCCAAAAGACTCACTCGCCTGTGACTGAATGCCTTAATCAACGGATTCTCCAGCCTCCCGCAACTACAAACCAGTTCTGTTATCAGCTTTATTTATCTCCTTCTCTCACTCTAAACTCTAATCCAAATCTGATTCTTTACTAATTGTGGCCCCCAAATTCAGCTACTCTCTAACCATCAACTAATTAATATAATTCCTAGCTTTAAAATCAAACTGTCCCAGGAAACAATCAGTGACAAGGTATAAGGCTACAGCAGACTGACATTTAGGAGTAACATTCTAGACTGCTAGGTCTTTTCTCATCCACACACCTGCGCATTTCTATACTCAAATGAATATACAGCTAATAACTGTGGTCTAATGGACTTCATTCAACTACCCTTTAGGGCTCTCAAACACCTATTCTTTCAGAATGCCAACAGTCTACCACAAAGCCGTACACTGAAGGGTATCTGGAATTCTGGACATCTCACCTCAACTAACACAGTAGAGTTTCCTTCCTGCAGCAGCCCAATCAGACCTTCTTTGGTCTTCCTCCCATGGAGCTTGGCAGCTTTGCTCCAGCCCTCCTTCTGGGCCTTCTCATGAAGCCAGCTCTCCGCCTATAAATTGGAAATGAAAAGGGCAGGTGACAAAGTCACAAAATTTAGAACTGAAGGGGGCTTTAAACTATGTCCAGGTCCCCTGATTCTTCCTGCTTCCTTCCCTTCAATCCCATAAGAGAAACTGAAGTAATCTATGGCAGCCCTATGGCTACATGCCAAACACCACCCCTGTGCCTGGTGCGTTGGATAAACTTAATCCTCACCACACCCTATGGGGCAGATAGTAGTATTTTCACTATATATACAAGAACAATGCAACTCTGAAAGACTGAGATGTCCAAGATCACAGGGGTAGCGTGAGGGTGCACCTGACTGGAAAGCTCACACGTCTTTCAGCTCTAAGCAGCAGGAAACAGCATTGCCGTTTTGCAAGATGTCAGGTTTGTTAAGCCTGGGATCCTGAATCAATTGCTTCCTAATAGGACGGAGTCAATGGCTGAGGCCGTCACTTAAGTCAGAATCCTACCTAGATGTCTGCATCGGACAGAATTCCGACTTCCACACTCCCCAGCAAGACCTCCCTAAGAGACTGAGCTCCGCCCCAGTGCCCCTCCCGCCGCACACCTGTTTGAGATCCCCGCCACAGGTCTCCAGAGCCTTCTTGCAGTTCACAAAGGAATAGCCCGTTTTTCGCCGCAACTTCATGAGGAGCTCCTTGCTGGAGGCCGAGGACAGCCAGTGCCCCGCGTGAAAGGTGTGCCATGGCTGAGGCGACTGAAGCGGAAGGGGCCCTGCCTGGAGGAGGCAAGAAAAAGGACTGAGAAGCAGAACTCAGAGAGGTGTTCCGGGACCGAAAGCATGTCCGCAGCGAGGTGACCTGAAGAGAGACTGGCGCCCGGGGATGGGGGAAGGCAGCGCGCGGAAGCTGGACCGCGAAGAGGCCAGGAGGTGGGGGGAAGGTTGGGGTGGAGTCTGAAAGGGGGTTGGAGGTAGGGTGCCCGGGAGACCTGCAAGGAAAGCAGGTCGGTGCGGGGGCCAGGACCCCTCACCGGGCAGCTCCCGGTCCGCGAGACCAGACAGAGACGCAGTGACCGCAGCAGCGACATCTCTCCGGCCGCCGCACGCTGCTGCGGATGCGGCGCACGGATGAGGCCACGCGCCTACGGCTTGGCGGCAGGGCCAAACCTCTCCGCCGCGAAGTGCCGATCGGGGATGCCGCCACCTGCTGGCCGGGAGGCGCACACTTGCCTCCTCCTCTGGGTTTACTGAGATGGCATTTCAGAAAGGAATTGCTACCCCTAAGTGAAATAGGAAACCGTAAGACGAAGTCGTCACAAAATAACAACACAAGGCATGTGGTTACACTTTGTTTCTTTATTTCCAATGCTCTTTTATATTCATTATCCATTTATGAATCAAGACAAAATTGTGAGGTAGGTGGGTGGGTTCAGAAATTTGCCAGCGGTCACCTGTGAAAGGTAGGGGCATGGTCCCTTCAACAAACTCATTAAGTATTTGTTGAATGAGCAAAATACTTATTGAGGAGTATAAATAAATAAATAAAATGTGCCAGAAACTATGGTTGGCTTCAGGGAATCAGAGGTAATAAACTACAGCCCTACCCTCCCAAGTAAGCTACCTAATGGTGAGAAAACAGGGGGCAGACACATGACCACACGAGACAAGGGAGGTCTCATAAGATGAACAGTTAAAGGGTGTCAAAGGAGAAAGAAATCACATCCAAACAGAAGGCTCCAGAAAAGCTTTTTTTCCCCTTCAGGACAGAGGCTAATAGTGGTGAAGATTTGACAGCTAGAACTAGCCCTTCCAGGGAAGGAATCATCAAAGAGAATGAAGAAAGAAGTCAGGGAAGCCTGGTGTGGATTTAGGGAACAAAGAATAGACTTTTGGCAAGAGGTTGCGATACACTTGGAAGCCAGCAGGAAATGAAATAGAGGGTGATTTAGGATTACACAGGATAGACTGAGTACCAAGCAGAGGAGCTTATTCTTGCTTCTGTAGGCAGCAGCAGAGGCAAGTCAGGGATGATTTTGGAAAATTGGAGGCCAGGAGGCCAGAGGAAGTGATATGTGGCCCGAAGAGTGAGAATAGCCCCAACCAGAGCTACCACAGTGGGAAGAGAAAAGAGATGAAGGCAAAACACATTAGGAAGGAAGGACTGAAAGGGCTTAGACACCTAAAGAAAAATAGAGAAGAACCAAGTACTTCATAATTAGGACTCTGACTCCAAAAAGAATGAAGAAGGTACAGGCCAAAGGACAACTCTGCTGCCTCTTCTCAGCTTCAGGCCTGGGAGGACCTGACCCCGTTAGAGCCATGGTCCCACCAGACTATCTCCAGAAGCAAGAAATGGGTGATCTGAGGCTTCCTACTTCCCAGAACCCCAACAAAAGCTTGAGTTTTTTGGATATAGAAGAGATCTTTAATGCTCATGTTTCTTTCCCTTTAAAAAAAATTCCAGCCGAAACCGGTCTGGCTCAGTGGATAGAGCGTCGCCTGCGGACTGAAAAGTCCCAGGTTCGATTCCGGTCAAGGGCATGTACCTTGGCTGCGAGCACATCCCCAGTGGGGGGTATGCAGGAGGCCGCTGATCAATGTTTCTCTCTCATCGATGTTTCTTACTTTCTATTCCTCTCCTTTCCTCCCTGTGAAAAATCAGTAAAACCTATTTTTTTAAAATTCCAGTAGAATCTGGGCAAATACATATATTCTGTATAAAAAGACAATAGCAGGACTGGAAGTGATCAGTGACAGTCTCTGCAGCTACTGTTCTCACATCTTACTTACATCCCCTTCCCCTAAACACCCTGGACACCCTCCCATTATCATCCTTTGCTGAGAACAAGAGCTAGGGACTTCCTTTGTGCTCTAATCCAGCGCTGCTAGGGCTCTAAGATTCTTAGCCAGCAGGCATCTCCCTGTACCTGCCCAAGAGTGTCTGGGGAAACTAGGAGGGAAGGAGGAAAGAGAGAGGCAAGGGAAATTCATCCATTTTGGTCCTTATGTTTCTGGCTTTGGAGATATGGCAGTTCCTTCATTGGGACAAGGGGTTCAGAGAAGCAGAAGGATGACATCAAACTGGTCTTCGTTCCCTGTGCCTGGCCCTATAGATGTTGACATTCTTGTCCTCATCCCGCTGGGCCAGCTCCAGTTGGAAATGCTGGGGCAGGAGGTACTGAAAGAAGCTCTCTGTCCCATGCTCCTCTCTCATCTTGGAGGCCAGATAGATGGTGCCCTGGGGCCCGCACAGGTGTTGCAATGTCCCCAGCAGCAGTGGGAAGGTGGACTCCAGATACACAATATCAGCCCCCAGCACCAGGTCATAGTCGCCAGGGAAGACATGCTGGTCAATCCCCCAGGACAAAGCGCGGACCTGGGCCCGGGCTCCAGCTGGCATGTTGGCCTGGACGTTGCCCTGGATCTGTTCTAGGGCCAGGGGCAGGTCAGTGATGGTAACATCCCCCCCTGGGAGAGAGAGGGAAGAGAAATGAAAGTCAGAGGGACCAATAAAGGGGTCTTGGCTCCTGCCCAGAAGGTCCAGAGGCCTCAGAGCCTGGAGGATAATGTGTTGGCAGCCGAAGTTCATCCTTTGGCTTTAGTTGCACTAACCTCCACCTTACCCACCACCATTCTCATTACTCTACATTCTACAACATCAACATTCTCTCTGAGCTAATCTTCAACCTCTCTGCTCAAAACACAACAATCATATGTCAGCAGAAGCCTGGGCAGCACAAAGCTGGAGATGGGCTATGCACCCACCCCCTACTGACTCGGACCAGCTTCGGAGGTCTGGAAAGCTTCCCAGAAGACGTGCCCTCAGTGAGCCTTAAAGGACAAGTCAGGTGGAGCTTCCCAAGCAGAGAACAGAGTACAAAGGCCTGGAGGTGAGAGCATGGAGTATTCAAGGAAGGCTGGATCTTAGATAATGTGGAAGGAAGGAGAAAAGTGTCAAGACATGAGAGTAAAGAGAAAAATGATGACATGCTAAGAAGATTCAGGCTTGATCCTAAGGGCAATAGGTTTTTAAAAATATATTTTTTTATTGATTTCATAGAGGAAGGGAAATGGAGAGAGATATAAACATCAATGATGAGAGAGAATCACTGATCGGCTGCCTCCTGCATGCCCCCTCCTGAAGATCTAGCCCAAAACGTGGGCATGAGTTCTTGACCAGAATCAAACTCAGGACTCTTCAGTCTGCAGGCCGATGCTCTGTCCACTGAGCCAAACCAGCTAGGGCAGTGCATTAGGTTTTAAATATAGAAGTAGGGGGTGCAGATAATCAAACTGGCATCTCAGAAAGCTTCATTCATGCAATAAATATATGTATTGAGCATCTAAGTTCTGGGGATACAGTGGTGAGCAAGACAAAACCTCAGTCTTCCTAGAGGCAGAGACACACTAAGTACTGCAAAACTCTTTAATCATAACCATGATGACCGTTACAGAAACAGCAAGTATTAAGAATTGATTCATTCAGCCCTGACTGGTTTGGCGCAGTGGATAGAGCGACGGGGCCTGCGGACTGAAGGGTCCCAGGTTCGATTCCGGTCAAGGGCATGTACCTTGGCTGCGGGATGGGGGTGTGCAAGAGGCAGCTGATCGATGTTTCTCTCCCATCGATGTTTCTGACTCTCTATCCCTCTCCCTTCCTCTTTGTAAAAAATCAATAAAAATATATATTTTTTAAAAAGAATTCATTCATTTATATTTATTATGTGCCTATATGCCAGGTGTTGAGAACACAGCAGTAAACCAATTGAGAATCCCACTGCTCATGGAGCTTACAATCTGGCGGCAAGAAACAGACAACAAACAAAATATAAAATACCCTGCACATGAGATGGTAAGAAGTGCTCTGGTAAAGGACGCATCAATCAGGGAAGGAGAATAAGAACTGCTTGAGGGATAGGCAGGGAATGTAATTTTAAATGGGATGGTTAGGGACAGTCTTACCGAAGAGATGCGTTTGGGCAAAGAAAGATGGAAGTGACAGCAAACTACATGGATCTCTCGGACTAAAGTGTACCAAATGAAGGATCACAGAGTGCACAGACATTGAGGCAGGAGGTGCCGGGCAGGCCTGAGGAGCGGCAGCAAGGCCAGTGGCTGGGGCACAGTAAGTGAGAGAGAGAAAAGTGGGGGCTGGATTCTAAACAGGGCCTTTTCAGGAGACTGTAAGAAATTGACTTTCACTCTGGCTGAGACAGGAAGCTACTGGATAATTTTAAATGGAAGAAGGAAATACACTGAGTTATGTTTTTAAAGGATTACTCTGGCTGCTGGGGTGAGAAAAGGTAGCAGAAGGGCAAGGTCAGAAGTAATGATGATCATGGTTTGAACCAGGACAGAAGCAATGTCTAACAAGTGGCTGAATCCTGAATATATTTTAAAGGCAGTCAACAGGGCCGAAACCGGTTTTGCTCAGTGGGTAGAGCGTCAGCCTGCGGACTGGAAGGTCCCAGGTTCGATTCCGGTCAAGGGCATGTACTTTGGCTGCGGGCACAATCCCGGTAGGGAGTGTGCAAGAGGCAGCTGATCGATGTTTCTCTCATCGATGTTTCTGACTTTCTATCCCTCTCCCTTCCTTTCTGTAAAAAAATCAATAAAATATATTTTAAAAATATATATATAAAGGCAGTCAACAGAATTTGCTGACAGATTAGATATTAAATACGAGATAGAGAGAGAGAGAGAGAGAGAGAGAGAGAGAGAGAGAGAGAGAGAGAGAGAGAGAGGAATTGAGCCTGGCACTAAGATGTTTAGCCTGACCAACTAGAAGACCAAATTGCCATTCATTTAGATGAGAAGATTGCAAGAGCAGGATTGGGCGGGAAGATCATGAGTCTGTTTCTGGATGACGCATTAAATTGAAGATGTCCATCAGACAAGCACACGATATCCCAGGAGAGGAGGTTACACAAACAGTCTGAGGGTAGAAACGGGCCAGAGTCATCAGCACTGAAAGGGTATTTAAAGCCATGACATGGCAGGATTGTTTGGGAGTGAGTGCAGACAGGACAGGGAAGGGTGCACCACGTCTCCTGAGCCCCGGGACACTCAAATTATCAGTTGACAAGGAGCCAACAGAAGAGAATGGAAAAGAATACCAGTGGGGTGGGCAGAAGCTATAAGAGTGGTGCCCTGGAAACCAAAGGACGTGCTTCAAGGAGGGAAAGAATCAAATGCTACAAAGTTAAGAAAGATGCGCTTGCTGGAACCGGTTTGGCTCAGTGGATACAGCGTCGGCCTGTGGACTGAAAGGTCCCAGGTTCGATTCCTGTCAAGGGCATGTACCTTGGTTGCGGGCACAGTAGGGGGTGTGCAGGAAGCAGCTGATCAATTTTTCTGACATTCTATCTCTCTTCCTTCCTCTCTTTAAAAAGAAAAAAAAAAATCAATAAAATATATTTTTAAAAAAAGAAAAAAAGAAAGGTGGCTCATAACTGATTCCTGTGTTTAATTGCATGGATTTGGGAATGAAGCTCACGGCTTGACTAGAGCAGCTGGAATAGATGGGGCATGAAGGGGGTGTCTCAAAATGAACTGAGGAAATAGTAGGAAGAGGGGAACTACAGACAGGGAATATTAAGTCTTGAGGAATTTTGTTATAGGAGAGAAATTGGGTAGTACCTGAAGGGATATGTAGAATCTAGTGTTTTTCTGAAATAGGAGAAATTACAATATATTTTGTACATTATACACACACACAGAATGAACTAGAGAGAAGGAATATCTGATAATTCTTGAGAGATGTGGATGGAGAAGTGTTTATTGGAACAATAACTTTGAATAACTGAGAAGGTTTGGTGTCCCCTGATAGGTGGAGAGCTTGACCTTAGCTAAGAGCATAACATTCATTCGTGGCACACACACAACAGGAGAGAAGGTAGCACATACAGACCCAGATGCAGGGATGTGAGTAGATCATGTGGACTTTTTCTATGAGAAAACAGAAGCAACCAGAAGAGATAGGAAACAAAGTCATTATCTGAGAGTGAAGATAGGGGAGGAAGCATTTGGAGGTTTGAAGAGCAAGAAGGTAAGAATCACGTGTTTAGGAGAGGTGAATAAGTGGAAGAGGGAGGTGCAATAGGCTAGCTGGGTAGCACTGAAGGATGCACCTGAGATTAGTAACAAATTGAATATGAAACCAGCCAGCACACTGGTGTACACACCAGGAGAGCCCAAGCTAGCCTGGGTGTCAGTGCCCAGGCTACAGGATGCGTATGCATGAGCCAGCTGGCGCAGGGTTTACGGCACAGAGCCTTCCTGCATGAAGCTCCACGGAAGGAAACATCAGGACAGACTTGAGGCCCTGGCCTGGTAGCTCAGTTGGTTAGAGCATCATCCTGATATGCCACGGTTGCAGGTTCCATCCCTGATCATAGCACATACAAGAATCAACCAGTGAATGGATAAATGAGTGGAACAACAAATCGATGTCTCTCTCTCTCTCTCTCTCTCTCTCTCTCAAATCAATAAAAATTTTTTTAATCAATCAATGACCCAGCCTGTATTGCTCAGTAGTTGAGCACTGACCTATGAACTAGGAGATCATGCTCGATTCCTGGTCAGGGCACATGCTCGATCCTCAGTGGGGACATGCACAAGGCAGCTCATCAATGATTCTCTCTCATCAATGATATTTCTATCTCTCTCTCCCATTCTTTTCCTCTCTGAAATCAATAAAAATATTTTTAAAAAATTAAAATAAGGGGGGATGGGAAAGGTCAATGGGGGGAAAAGGGGCAGGTGTAATACTTTCAACAATAAAGATTAAAAATAAATAAATAAAATAAAAATCAACCAATGAATGCTAAGTGGAACAACAAATCAATGTTTCTCCATCCCTTTGTCTCTGTCTCTGTCTCTGTCTCTCTCTTCTCTCTCTCAATTTTTACTAGTAAAAGCCCTCTCCCTTCCTCTTTCTCTGAAAATCAGGCAAAAATATTTTTTAAAAAAAGAATAAAATCAATTTGAAAAAGAAAAAAGATAGATTTGAGGAATTGACAGAAGGGTAATAGGTAGCACAAGGCTTAAGGAAGGGGTAGGAGAGGTACAGAAAGAGGCGAGAGAGGGAAGTAGGATTTGGAGGCTATCTAAACATATTGGTCCTATTCTGAAAGCAACAAGAAGTTATTGAAAGATAGAAGTTGGGGGGCGGGGGAGTAATAACAGTTACATTCTGAAAAGAACACTTTAGCTGTTGGGTGGAGTATGCAGAGGTATACCAGTAGGCAGCAGCAAGGAGTTGAAACAGAAAGCCCAGTTTGACTAACTGTGGTAGTCTAAGCAAGTAATGGTGGCATGGACTGGGAAGCTATCAGTGTCAATGGGAAGCATGACATTTAAGATCCGATTAACCAATGTCACCCCAATAAATAAAAAGAGATTTAAAAGATTTTTAGGAGATAAAATCAATAGAACTTGAATAATAGATATGGGGTAAGAAAAGGCGATGTGTCAAAAGTGCTGTCTATGCCGAAACCGGTTTGGCTCAATGGATAGAGCGTCGACCTGCGGACTGAAAGGTCCTGGGTTCGATTCTGGTCAAGGGCATGTTCCTTGGCTGTGGGCATATCCCCCAGTAGAGGTTGTGCAAGAGGCAGCTGATCTATGTTTCTCTCTCATCGATGTTTCTGACTTTCTATCCCTCTCCCTTCCTCTCTGTGAAAAATTAATTTTTTTTTTTTTAAGTGCTGTCTAGGTTTTCCACTGGGCGGATGGTGGTTTGACTCACGGAGATGGAGAAGTCTGAGGAAGAAACAGGTTTGGTGGGGGAAGGTCATATCATCAAGCTTGGGCATGTCAAACTCTTCATATAAAAACTCTAATAAAGCCGAGACCGGTTTGGCTCAGTGGATAGAGCGTCGGACTACGGACTGAAGGGTCCCGGGTTTGATTCCGGCAGGCATGTGCCTTGGCTACGGGCACATCCCCAGTGGGGGTTGTGCAGGAGGCAGCTGATCGATGTCTCTCTCTCATCGATGTTTCTGACTTTCTATCCCTCCCCCTTCCACTCTGTAAAAAATCAATAAAATATATTTTAAAAAAAAACTCTAATTAAAAAAAAAAACTCTAATGAAAATCTAAGGAAGAGATGGTAGTAGTTTGAGCTAAAGATGGTGGAAGAGTGGACAACGGGGTAAGCATTAAGGAAATATGATCCAGAGGAATGGCTGATTGAGGGAATAGAATAAGGGACAAGATGACAGTCAGATTTCTGACTTGGCAGCTGAATAAGGGTCAAAGGAGGAGAAACCTGTCTCCACTGTTTAGCATAACTGCCCGTCTCTCATTAACCCATCCTTTATGGAAAACTACTGTTGACACTCCTTCTGCTCTTTCTGAGCCTGCTGTGTTCACACTGCTCGCCTCCTTCCCATCTAACAGAGCTTCTTTTTGGATACCAGGGAGACATGACAAGAGTATGTCCACCGGCTCTGTGCATACCTCACCAGAGGTATGTACTGTAACTTCTTCCCAGTCCTAACTAGACCATGAGCTCCTCAGGGAGAGGAAATCTGTCTCACTTGTATTCCAACACCGAGCATGACTCTTGACACATAGAGAACTCCAAATACGTGTTGGCTGAATGACTAGAAGAATGAGTGCCTGCCTCTTGGAAGACTTCCCTCAATGTTACTTTGCATTTTTAGGGAGATGACATCACAAATGTTTTCAAGTGAGTGTTTTTGGTATGAGCTTCTGCCTATCATATTATAAATTAAGGGACTGTCTCCTTTGTAGTTTCTGGTTCTTGACAAGAATGAAGCAAAGTTTTCCTTACCTTTTCCTTTTCCAAGTCTGTGGTACCTAATTCCGACCCCATTTCCCACAAAACACACCCTAATCCTCAGAAATTCTTAAGCTTTCTTCCAAGCAATCAAAACCTAAAAACCCTAAAAAATATATTTTTAAACCCCTCATAGTAAAGTTATAAAGCACTCTTGAGGTTTAATACCAACAAGTTACTTCCCCTACAAGGTATCCCCAAATATGCATCTTGCCAGAAGACCATTTAAGATCCTATTAACCAAAGGAGTTTATAAGCGATAGTCTTGTCCATGAAATAACAAAAAGGGAAAAGGTAGAAAAATCCCTTCTAGTAAAGCCTGCCGGGCTTTTACATCCTGCCCCCAGATCAACCATCTTCGGCGCTCTGACAGTCAGTGAGCGCTACTTTCCACACAAAACAGGTATTAAAGGGGGGAGGGGGCCGGTCCCAAACCACTCCCCTCTCCCGAGGATCCAGGAAGAGACCTTTCCACATTCCTGCCTCCCCCCTCTCCCCTCGGGACCACAAAGCTCACGCACCCTGCAGCGCTGCCAAGATCCCCACGATGCCGGTCCCCGCTCCCAGTTCGATCACCTTCTTGTCTCGGAAATCCACATTTTGATTTTCGAAATAGTTGCACAGGCTCAGTGCCTATAAGAGAAAAAGAGACTGTCGCGGGGACAGGTCCATATGGCAAAGGGAGAGTCCGGCTCTGGACCTCCCGCGGGCCCGCGCCCGGAGCCGCCCGCTCCTCACCGCATCCCACACGCGCGCTGCCACCCCGAGGCGGGACCCGAAGTTCTGCGTGATGCTCAGCACGTGCCCACAGAAAGAGAACCGGCTCTTCTCCGAGTAAGAGTCGGCGAAGAGCCCGACCTCTCGCGGGAACACCGATTCGGGCTCGGAGGCAGGATCTGGACGGGGGTCCGCCATCAGGTCCAGAGAGTTGGGGACACCGCCGCCAGCCCTGGGATCCCCGGTCCGTCGCGGGGTGGGTTGGGGGACCTCGGGCCACGTCGGCTGCTCCGTGGCACCGAGCCCCGCCTCCTGAGTTTGCCCTCCTTCCTGCAGTTGGACTTCCTGGACGTGGGATGAGGAGCTACCCTCCCACTCGGGTCCCAGCCCGCACCCGACGGGACTCACTCCACACCGCGCCGGTCAGACCCGGCAGTCTGGTCCGAGGCCCGGAGAGAGGGGAGCGGCGCGAGGATTAATTCTACCGTAGAAGCGGGGTGGCCAGACCCCGTTTACCTGCGGGGAGCACGGTTTCCCTGCAACCAGGGTCGTCACCCAGAGCAGGCCGACGCAGGCAAGGGAAAGAGGCTGGGTGCGGGTCCTGCCCGCCGGCCCAGTCCAGACTTGAGAGGCAGAGGCGCCTGGCCGCACGGACCCCCTCGGGCCCGTCCCGCCAAGTCCAATGCCCTCTCCTGGGTCTTTGAGGGGCGGGGTCTGCTCGAACGTGTGCTGCGTCATCATCGTGCGCCGCGGGCCGCGGTCCCCACGTGGGCTCAGTAGAGCCGCTCGGGCTGGGGATCATGGCGGGAGCCGAGGCTGGGGACGCGGCCGGAGCCCAGGCCCCGCAGCCGCAGAAGCGCTACTATCGGCAGCGTGCTCACTCCAACCCCATGGCGGACCACACGCTGCGCTAGTGAGTGAGCGGGGCAGGGGCAGGGGCAGGGGCAGGAGGGGGGCGGAGCACTCAGAATGGCCCAAAGCAGCTGCGGAGAGCCGTAGTGCAGGGAGGGGTCCTGATAGACCCAGAGGAAGGGCTGGGTGACGTAAGCGTTGGAGGTGGATCGGGTAGATTGGGCGGTGGGCGGGGTGCGGGGTGGAGGGGGCGTGGCGTTCTGGCCAAGTCTGGGTTCAGGTGCAAGTCTGGCAGGGGAAATTGTTACTGAGACTGAAGTGATGGCGGCAGAATGCCTTTTACATCTTAAGGTTTCCTTTGTCGGATTTAATAAAAAGACAAACACCCAATCCGGCCTGCGTCTCACTCCATCCTCTTCACACAGAGCACGTAAGCAAAGTAAGATTCCAGCCGCTTCCAGGAAGCCAGTCTCTGGGAGAAGGGGAACTTGGGCCCAGCCAGAGTCATCAGCCCCTAGATAGGGAGATGGGCGGGCCTCATGATGGGCCTATGATTCACAGGGTGGTTTCCACTGTGTCTCCTAGAAGCCACAGGACCCACTGTTGCAGAATTGTTTAGAAACCCTCCCATCTACTTCCCACCCTTAGCCATCCACCCACGCTCATGTAGTGACACTGCTGCAATAATATGGCCAGCCTTCTCACGTTTCTCACGTCTTCTCTCCAACAGCCCTGTGAAGCCAGAGGAGATGGATTGGTCTGAGCTATATCCAGAATTCTTCGCTCCACTGACTCAAAATCAGAGCCACGATGACCCAAAGGATAAGAAAGAAAAGAGAGCTCAAGCCCAAGTGGAATTTGCAGACATAGGCTGTGGCTATGGTGGCCTGTTAGGTAACACTCTTGTCTGGCCCTTTCTCTGGGCAAGGAAAGGCAATGCCTAGATTCTACCACTTCAGCAGATTTGGTCTGGGCCATAGTTGGCCTTTCCCCTTCGGACCAGACACTAGTGCTGTGACATCAGTGTGGAAAGTCTCCACCTTCCCTCTACTCTGGGTCTATGGCCTTTGCCCTGGAGAAGGGAGGGGGGTGCCTCAGATGCATCTTAAAACTTGGGTTGTCCTGTCTGGCCTTGCCCCTGGCCCCAGTCACTACGTGAGCCATTTCACCTGACAAGTGCCGGGTCAGTGAGCTGGTCAGCACAAGCGTCAGAGTTTAGCAAATGTGGCCAGTGATCCTGAACTGTCTTTCTCAGGGATTCCATCACTCCCCACTCCCTCACCAGAACTCATTCCTTCTGCTCCACTCTCCTGTTTTTTAGTTCCCCTAATATTATTTGTATTGCCGCCATACATGCTTGCTAAGCCACTTCTCTATTTTTTTAATACATTTTTTTATTGATTTCAGAGGGGAAAGGAGAGATAGAAACATCAATGATGAGAGAGAATCATTGATTGGCTGCCTCCTGCAGGCCCCCTACTGGGGATCGAGCCCACAACCTGGCTATGTGCCCTTGACTGGAATCGAACCCGGGACCCTTCGGTCCCCAGGCCAACGCTCTATCCACTGAGCCAACCCAGCTAGGGCACCACTTGTCTATTTTTAGATCTTCCCGTAGAGATAATGACATGACAAAGAGGAAGAGCATGGTACTTGGTGGCAGAAAACTGGTTCCAGTTCCAGTTCTGTCTCTTCTTAGCTATATGACCTTTCACATTTCTTATCCTCAGTTTCTTCATATTCACAATTTACCATAGAGTTCTAAGAGGGTTAAATGAGAGAATGTGTGAAAATACTAAAGCACTTGCAAATATACATGTATTCCCAGGCCCTCTAACTTCCAGTCCTGGTGACAATTTTAATATCTCCCCAGCCCCTCTACTTCAGTATAAAACCATCCATATAGACCTCTCTGTCCACATTTGCCATTCCGGATATTGGTAGTTGCAGACTGAGGTTTCCCTTCCTGTATTGACTCCTTCGAAGTTCCTGTAGGATGAGGCTGATGATTCCATTCCCATTCCTGTGTCCAGTGGTACTGTCACCGCTGTTCCCAGACACACTGATTCTGGGTCTAGAGATCCGGGTAAAGGTCTCAGACTATGTACAGGATCGGATTCGAACCCTACGAGCAGCTCCTGGAGGTGGCTTCCAGAACATCGCCTGTCTCCGTAGCAACGCCATGAAGCACCTTCCTAACTTCTTCTACAAAGGCCAGGTGGGGAGGGGCCCTGGTGGGTTAGGTTGGTAGAAAGGTGGGACATGGAGGCCAGGCTCTCACAGTCCAGTTTGTGTGTGTCTGTCTCACAGCTGGCGAAGATGTTCTTCCTCTTCCCTGACCCACATTTCAAGCGGACCAAGCACAAGTGGCGAATCATCAGTCCCACACTACTGGCAGAATATGCTTACGTGCTGAGAGTTGGGGTGAGTTGGGAGTGGGAGGAAGGGTGGGGTGAGTGTCCTATTCAGGGACCTTCTACTAAGAATTCAGTGGGGCCCTTGCTGGTTTGGCTCAGTGGATAGAGTGTCAGCCTGAGGACTGAAGGGTCCTGGGTTCGATTCTGGTCAAGGACACATTCCTGGGTTGTGGGCTCGATCCCCAGTAGGGGGCATGCAAGAGGCAGCCAATCTGATTCTCTCTCATCATTGATGTTTCTATCTCTCTTTCTCCCTTGACCTCTGAAATTAATAAAAATATTTTTTTAAAAATAATTCAGTGAGAATGCAGCCCATCATCTTGCTGCTCAATTCCATACACCCCCCTGATTTTGCCTATGCAGGGGCTGGTATATACTATAACTGATGTGCTGGAGCTACACGAATGGATGTGTACCCATTTTGAAGGGCACCCCCTATTTGAGCGTGTGCCTCTGGAGGAGCTGGTAAGTTGGGGCCTAAAGGAAATTGTGAAGATACAGACCCTTTCCAGACTGGTTATAGTCTTTGAACCCAGCATCATGCCAGGAGGATGGGATGGGAGTCTCAGGGCCAGGGGTGATCAAGGACTTAATGAACCCTTCTCCCAGAGTGAAGACCCTATTGTGGGACATTTGGGCACCTCAACTGAGGAGGGAAAGAAAGTTCTACGCAATGGAGGAAAGAATTTCCCCGCCATCTTCCGAAGAATACAGGACCCCACCCTCCAGGTGGTGACCCCCAATCCTACCCCTCCTGGTCACTGACTGCTTACCTCGCTTCATCTGGACTCCATCTTCCAGGAACTGGAAAGAAGATCAACCCCCTGGACCTTCCCAGCTGACACTGCGGGGGCTTTGAGGCCACGATCTCTAAAAGAAGTTTTCACTACTGCCCTTCCTCTTACCTTCCTGCCCCTCCATTGCCAACAGAAAGTAGAAGAAGCTGACTGGGAAGGTCAGAAGACCTTGAACCAGTCGGGATACTTGGGAGGGTTGGGGTCTTGTTCCACCTTAGCACTTCCTTCTCCCTCTGGGATCTCTCCTCAGCTGGAGTGAGGAATACAGTTCTCCAGTGTCCACCTAAACAGCCTGCTAAGTTCAAATCACCTGTCCACTTGTGTGTACTTTGTAGGCCTGGAGTTAGCAGATATGTGGGCACATGCCCACGCTGCTGTTTCTCAGGGCAGGTGAGAGTATGTATCGTGTCTCCTCCCAGCCACCCCCTGTCTTAAGACTTGATCTGGGGAATTTATGCTCCCTTTGTTGTGACTGTTTCTGAAGAGACCCAGGGAGGGTGTGGGCTTGAGATCCTCTCTTTTTTCATATTGACCTTCCATTCCAGAACTTCTGGGCTGACTGGCTGACATAAAAGGACCACTATCCCCAAGGAACAAAGATGAAGGCTCCATAACTCATTTTACCCCATTAACTCACCTGCCATCTGCCCAGGGTCCAGTACAGGGGACGGGGGAGATGTGGTACAAGAAAATTCTCAGAGAAGGAGCAGCCTGATGAGCCAAGAATATGAGTACAGCTGTGGCTGTGCCTCTTCCCTGCTTGCTTCCTTTCCAGGAAGAGCTGAAGGGTGGGGAATTCCTGAGAATGGGCTAAGGGGTCTGGCTCTGTGGGGAAGTGGGGGGAATATCGGGGACTGACTATTATCTTGGTCATCTAAGTTTAACTAAATAGCCTTTCCCAGGAAGAGATCTTCAGATTATGGGACTAGGGCACCAGCCCAGGAGGAGAAACTGAGGCAGACTTCCCCTCCCAAGAGGGTCATTGCAACATGACCCAAGGGAGATGCATAGGCAGCCTCAGCCCCTCCTACTGTTCCTAAGTGCTAATCCCTGCACGGGCCACTGGGAAGAGGATTGGCTGAGTGGCTTGGAGAGGGGCGTCGCCACTACCTTCCCCAAGGGTTAAATAGGGGCGCAGGCAAGATGCTCGGAAGTGCTGTATTTCCCCGAACCAGACCATGACCGAGACCCTCAGACTCACCTCCAGGGTGTTGCATCGTGTCCGCTGTGTTTCTGAGCTGGGGGCCTCACTGGGCTCCAGAGGCCCTGGCTCAGGGCCTCGGAGCTTGGCAGACATCCCAGGCCCCTCCACGCCGGGTTTTCTTGCCGAACTTTTCTGCAAGGGAGGGCTGTCGCGCCTACACGAGCTGCAGGTAGATTGGGACTCTGTTCCTGGGGCTCAGTGCTGGGGAAACAGACCAGCGCAGACCGTAGGAGGGGAGGCCGGTGAGACGGATGCCCATGAATTATATAGAAAGGCAAGTTGGGATTTGGGGCTTTGGCTCAAGCAGCACGGAGCCATCCCGACACCTAGCATTCAAAAAGCGCCTTCTCGCAGAGCGGAAGTCTGGAAGTTGGTAGGTCCAGGACAAGTGGGCAGGAGGCAGAAGCGCACAGGACCTTCCCCGGGCATCCAGCGTGTTGGGCTTAAAGCTACCTGCGCTCCTATGCTTTGCGCTTTCGTCCTGAAATGGAGAGTCCACGTGTGAGCCTTTAGAGATTTTTCCACCTTGGCCAAGCCTGAAAGAGCGGTCCTGAACGCCTAAGCAAAGTTTTTCCACTTTTCCCGTCACACTCAAACTTTCTAGGGATGGGAAGCGGGGAAAGAGGAGAACGGTTTTTTAGCATAGTTCCGTGTGCCAGCTGGGAGCTCCCTCTTCCAAAGCCTAGCCGCTTGGCGTTGGCACGGGCCAAGCTGGGAGTCCCCTTGCCCATGTCTCCAGTGTCGCCGCGCCATTCTCCCAGGTGCAGGGCGCTGCACGCTTCGGTCCCGTGTGGTTGGCCAGCTTCGGGAAGGTGCGCACGGTGTACCTGGCGGCCCCTGCGCTCATCGAGCAGCTGCTGCGACAGGAGGGGCCCAGGCCCGAGCGCTGCAGCTTCTCCCCGTGGGCTGAGCACCGGCGCCAGCGTCAGCGGGCTTGCGGACTGCTCACTGCGTGAGTCCTCCCTGGCGCAAAGCCCTGAAGCCCTACAGCTTCCCTCTCTTGTGGAGGGTCTGGAGACAGTCCGGAGTGGAGAGGGGGGAGGCCGTTTCCCCCGGGACTCTGCCAAACGGATTTTCGCCACAGTCTGTTTCTCAAGCTCAGAGCCCGGTGCCTCGTCCCACACTCCCCTCCTCTTGGTCCTTATCTTTAAGAGCAGAATCCTGGGTGCCGGCACAAGGGCTAGGGTACCAGGATCCAGATGTGGTATAAGATTCTGTGACTGGGGTTACCCAGGAATCCAGGCCCCTCGGGGGCAGGAAATGAGTAAGGAGGAAAGGGCATGAAAAGCAGACGCAATCCCACTCCCAACCACCCGAGCGGAACACGCTCCTCGACCGCAGGCAGCGGCGCTGAGCGGCCTCCACACACCCACCTCGGCCCTGACGCGCCCCCTCTCCGCACCGCTACAGGGACGGTGAGGAATGGCAGAGGCTCCGCAGCCTCCTGGCCCCGCTCCTCCTCCGGCCTCAAGCAGCTGCCCGCTTTGCCGGGACCCTGGACAACGTGGTCCTGGACCTTGTGCGGCGACTGCGGCGCCAACGGGGACGCGGTCCTGGGTCGCCCACCCTGGTTCGTGACGTAGCCGGAGAGTTTTATAAGTTTGGACTGGAAGGTGAGTACCGAGACAGTGTGGCCAGCTCAGGAGGCACTCCCGAAGGGTGTGGGGTGGAGGTGGGGATCGCCCCGTGTCCTGACAGTGCCCCCTCCTGGCCAGGCATAGCAGCTGTGCTGCTGGGCTCGCGCCTGGGCTGCCTGGAGACAGAGGTGCCTCCAGACACCGAGACCTTCATCCGTGCGGTGGGATCTGTGTTTGTGTCCACGCTGTTGACCATGGCGATGCCCAACTGGCTGCGCCGCCTCGTGCCGGGACCTTGGGGCCGCCTCTGCCAAGACTGGGACCAGATGTTTGCATTTGGTGAGGCACAGACATGAGGTGGGGCTGGGAGGCCATCAAGCCGTCCAGGGGGAGTGAGGCATGCCCGCGCCTTTTCCCCGCGCAGCCCAGAAGCATGTGGAGCGGCGAGAGGCCGAGGTGGCCAAGAGGAGCCAGGGAAGGCCTGACGAGGACACGGAATCTGGGGCGCACCTGACCTACTTCCTGTTCCAGGAAGAATTGCCTGCCCCGTCCATCCTGGGGAATGTGACGGAGCTGCTACTGGCCGGAGTGGACACGGTAGCGTCCTCCCTCCATTTTGTGGACCCCACTTTCGGAGTTTAGCCTCCCCAGTCTCAATCCGGCCACAGAGGATTCACTAGGGCCCCTCTACACAGCTTGGGTTAGCACTTCCTGGGCTCCAGACAGCGTCATATTCTGCTCCCTGTACTGGTTTCCGCTCGGACTGCCTCCAATGCTCTCACTTATCCTCTCAGGTGTCCAACACGCTCTCCTGGGCTTTATATGAACTCTCTCGGCACCCCGAAGTCCAGACGGCTCTCCACTCCGAGATCACAGCTGCCTTGGGCAGGGGGTCCAACGCCCACTCCTCAGCCACTGTTCTGTCCCAGCTGCCCCTGCTGAAGGCTGTCCTCAAGGAAGTGCTAAGGTGAGGGGGAGGGAGAGAAGGAGCTGGAGAAAATGCTGGGCAAGGGCTGGGAAAGCAGATAGAAGACGGGAGAAGGGAGAAAGCGGAGGAAAATGGTACCCTACTCCTGGCCAAGAATGGGTTTGGAAATTGCTGGCATGAGAGGGAGGCTAACGGCCCCAGCCTCATCTTGTCTCTTCTTGTGCTCTGCCACCCAGACTGTACCCTGTAGTACCTGGAAATTCCCGTGTTCCAGATAAAGACATTCGTGTAGGTGATTATATCATCCCCAAAAATGTGAGTAGAGCCTATGGGGTCCATTTTGCTAAGCCATCTCTCGCAATCTTGGCCCTGGTACCATGCTCAACTCTCCATCAGCCCTTCAAACCCTCCCCTTGGCCTGAATGCTTCTCTCTGGGATATAATGGGGCAGTGGATAAATCATTTCAAAAGCAGCCACAGAAAATTTCCCCATCACCTGCCATTCCTGGCCCCAAACTGACAAATCTGTGTTCCTCCCTCACCAGACGCTGGTCACTCTGTGTCATTATGCCACTTCAAGGGACCCTGCCCAGTTCCCAGAGCCCAATACTTTTCGCCCAGCGCGCTGGCTGGGGGGAGGGCCAGCCCCCCACCCGTTTGCCTGTCTTCCCTTTGGCTTCGGCAAGCGCAGCTGCATGGGAAGACGCCTGGCAGAGCTGGAGCTGCAAATGGCTTTGGCCCAGGTGAGTGTCTAGACCTTCTCCAGACGACAGAGACCTTAACCCTCTAAAGCTGTGAGCTCTTCTCCTGACAAGCAGAGGAAAACATTTAAGACTTAATGTTTTAAATGCGTCAATCTCATTATAGTCCTGGAAAGTGAGTGAGGGTATGTGGACTGTTTCCCTACCATAGTCCCTTATCCTGATTAACCAAGAAGTTCACTACCAACCTTGACCGTTCTAACACAAATAATGCCCATGACCAAAACAGCCCACCTTTGTAGACTCCTCCCATAAAGATACCTTTTCCCCTCACTTTTCAGATCTTGACTCACTTTGAGGTACAGCCTGAGCCAGGCGCTGCCCCAATCAGACCCATGACCCGGACTGTGCTGGTACCTGAGAGGAGCATCAACCTACAGTTTGTGGACAGATAGTCCTGTGGAAAGAGGCTGTTAGGGGTTTATTAGGCACAAGACCAAGAGATGTGTATTTCGCCTGAGACCTGCCTATCTCGTCACACTAGTCAGAATGATGCTAGTAAAGGGTTTGAGGCAGTTCTGGCCAAGGTGTGAAGTATGCATTTGGCCTGACCCAGCAGGCCGTGAGAAAACCATAGCCCCTCTGCCTGCTCAGCCCTTTTCCTATCATATGCATCCTTCAAGGGCCAACTCAGACTTTTAACTAATAATGCTGGGTGACCTGAGGAAGAATTCCACCACAACTCTTTGGGGGCTCCGCAATGTTCATTGATGCTGCTGACTAAGCTCTTTGCATGACGAGCTAAGTAATTGTGCATCTGGTCTGCACCTGGTGGTCTTCCTTGCATGTGAGCTCTTTGAGAGGAAGGATGAGGCCTTATTCAGTTTTTATACCCCTGCCAGGGCCTGTCCCTGGGTGACACACAAATTCTCAGACTGAATCTGGACCATGTGGCAGAAGCGGGGGGAGCAGCTTACCAGGCTCTGCCTACCCCGTTCCTTCCTCGCCTTGCCTCTAGAAAGGTGAGTCTGCCCTTGCCTGGTTTATGATTTTTAAAAAACTATCCTTGCCTTGTTGAAACCAGTTTGGCTCAGTGGATAGAGCGTTGGCCTGTGGACTGAAAGGTCCCAGGTTCGATTCTGGTCAAGGGCATGTACCTTGGCTGCGGGCACATCCCCAGCAGGGGGTGCGCAAGAGGCAGCTGATCGATGTCTCTCTCTCATCGATCTTTCTGACTTTCTATCCCTCTCCCTTCCTCTCTGTGAAAAATCAATAAAATATATTTTAAAAAAAAACAAAAACTATCCTTGCCTCTCTGGTCACTATCAAGTTGGCTTGACTTAGTTCCCAGACAGAGACATCTCTGCACCTATCCCTGTATATACCTTCCTTTTACATATTGATATTTTAAAATATTCATAGTTTTTGAAATAAAATAAAATAAATGTTCTCTCCTTGACTTTTGACTTATTTCTCTCCCCCACTCTCACTTCCTACAAGACCTGGAGGCAAGACCCTCACCCAAATCCCTGACCTTGGTTTCTCAGGCCCTGGGATTGACCCCTTAGCATGGGAGGTCCAGACACCTGGAAGAGTGGTTTGCATCACAAACCCAGACACGTTTCTGTCTGGAGTGGGAACAGCCAAGTCTGGCTCCCTGGAAGAGAATACAAGGGTGGTGGTGAAAAGTAACACAAGGGCCAGCTGTAAAAAAGGGTTGGGAGCTAGGGATTTGCAGAGATGACCAGAGGCGGCTGACTCTGGTAGAAATGTTTATGGAACCTGAAGGACATCCTAGAAAGGCCACTCTCACCTCTTTGGAAAAATCGCTCCAAGTCTTTTTTTGTTGTTGAGAAAGACAGAAGTCCAGCCAGAGAAATGAAGTCAGGATGACAGCTCAGTGTGAGGGCGGCCAGAACTCCCGGGCACCGAGGCAGAAGGGCCTGGGCAGAGGGAGCCTGTTTCCCTCGGTCAGCATTCTCTGGCCCCCCAGAAGCTGGGCACAGCCCTCCCCTTGTGATGTACATATATTAACTCATCTTCCATATAAATAAATCTCTCACCACACTCCCACTCCCCACAGCTCTCTGAGGGTAGACCAGATTATCCTCCCCATGCCAGGACTTGTCCCCCTTCCTCTTGTTAACCTCCACACCCCATTCCAATTAGGTAGGTGTAGATGGAGATTTCACTTCACACTTCCTCCCACCTCAGCCCCCTGCCCTAGACATGGCTCCCTGACCACAGAAACTTCATTAGCCACCAAGCTTCTGGGGAGTGTTTATTTATGTAAAATCTACAGCAGGGCAGATTGTTCCCAAGGCTCTGTGCAGAGACCAAGGTTTATGTACCTTTACTGTCCCTTCTCTCAACTCCTGCGCTACAGTCTATCCCCATCCCCATTCCCCTATCACTGAACTCAACCCAAACTTAAGTGACCTGATTTTTAGCAAACTTGAGCTTTAAAAGAACAAAGCTCCAATTCCTCTCAGACCTTTCCCCCTGAATTTAGTGATGTAGGCTCTGATACCCATGCTCCCCATTGGGCAAGTTGGACTACTCACTTGAGGAGGGCAACAGCTTCTATGACCCCTTTTCTGGATAAGATTCTCTAAGTTAGAAAAGGGAAGGATAGGGGACAGTACAGATTGATGGTCCCAACCCAATACCAGGGCATCTAATGGTACTGAAAGGAAGAGGATTATACTGTCTCACTTGGCCTGGTTTTAGGACCTAGAATCCAAATGGAGACAGTGTGTTTGTGTGCGTATGATCTTGGGTTTAAATTTCCATGTGGGCCATCACAGGGGCAGCCCAGGCTTGGCACAGGAAACCCCAACTGTGATACCTACCTGAACCCTATCTGTCATGATAGGCCCTAGATAGTCACTCTGATTTGCTATCTCCCATCTGATAGCTGGTCCCCACCAGCTATCTGGTGAATAGCAAATCAGTAAAGTCTGGCTCTTCTGTCTGCCCAAGTAGGGAATGTGGAGAAATAATTTTCTGGAGAAATAATTTTCCACTGGAAATGGGGGCTGGGGCTGGGAAAGGGAGCTCAGTTCCCTCTCCATGTTGATTCCTGGAGGTGATACACTTCCCACACGTCCAGGTGACTTGGGTATCTATATCTCCAGGCAAGGCTGGATGCTAGCACCATGGACAGCAGCAAAGCCCCCCCCCCTCCCCCACCCGCTTAGAGATGGGTAGAAGATAGCCAATACCCAGGCAAGGACATGTGACCTTTCGCAGATAAGCATTTTCCCCAAAACATCCCCAGGGAGCATATAGATCAGACCTTCTCTGAGAGAAGGACTAATAATAGGAAAGGCCTCTGGATCTAACTTTAGCAAAGTGTGAAGTAATTAATTTAATTGCTGATGAGTAGTTCACTTAAAAGATACCATCATTCATATAATACAGAGCTCCAAGAACTCAGGAGAAAGGGCTGAGGCTTCAGGCTGATCCACATTTTAACCAGTCCTTCCCAAATTTTCTCTATAGACAACTGCCCTCTACACTGCTGTCTCCCAAACACAATACTTCCAGTTAACACCACTAGCGGAAACACACCAGGACCGGACCTGTAAGCTGGAGACTCATATCATGGAAGGATTCTGTCCATCTCACTCCAAATAAGTTCAAATTCACTTCACACCACTTCTCCAGGTAAGCACAGTACCTGAGAAGGGCTAAGAATCCAAACGGTGCCCAGATCAAGGAGAGCTCCAGCCTTACTCTGACCCTATGTTTAGGGTGTTGGAGGAGCTCTCCTTACAAATAACCACCATCCTTCACATTTGCAATATCTCGTTTCCCTCATATTTACATATCTATGACACTCAACACACATTTCCAAGGCTCTGTACAACTCCAGATAAAAAACACATTTTGAAAGTTGTGAACCAGCTACTATTTGAAATAAATGGACCATCATCTACAGTATAAATCTTTTTACGCCATCATTGATTTTCTTTGCAATGGCATTTAACCTGTCCCTTCTTCTTCTTCTTTTAAATATATATATTTTTTATTTCAGAGAGGAAGGGAGAGGGAGAGATAAAAACATCAATGATGAGAGAGAATCATTGATCAGCTGCCTTCTGAAAGCCCCTCACTGGGGGTTGAGTCAGCAACCTGGGTATATGCCCTGACCTGGAATCAAACCGTGACTTCCTGGTTCATAGGTCGATGCTCAGCCACTGAGCCACGCTGGATGAGTGCAACCTGCCCCTTCTTTATCCTCATTCCAACCCTATGAGGTAGACAGGAAAACCACAGTGGAGAGATTTTTTTTTGTAAATCACAAACTTGGACCTGATAGGTCCACCCTTTAGATACCTCTGAGCATTGCCATCTAGCAGCCAACATGAATTATTCACCAGCAAGTGGGAGTTACACCTCTAACTCAGAACCCACTGCTGCATTTGGGATTTGTAAGCTCTGCACAGAAACCTCCCCACACCTCCCGAACCTCCAGAGAAGCCCCAGATGAGAAAGGAGTCTCCATGTGCATATAAATGATTCTTTATGCCCTCCCCCCATGCAATGGGGGGCAGAGCAGGGGAAGTCCCCCCGTCCTCATGCAGGGAACGGGAGGTCAATGTATACTAGTCTTATTGCCAGCTGCCCTGTGGCCATAGGGTGGGGAATGAGGGGGGTCTACAGCCCCTTTCTTCTGGCATTGGTTCCCCCTCACCAAGTCACCATGGTAGAGCTGAGGGGCTGGAGGCCCTAGGAGCTGAGGTAAGGACGGTTCTCTGGGGAAGAAAAGCTGTTCTCCCCACTTGTCCACTGGCTGCCCCAGGATGAGTGTGGGGATTGTCAGTGGGGGCTGGAATGTCATCCAAGCGTCTCTACCCAGTGGGCAGAAGCCAGACAATGTCTCCAGCTTGAGGCTGCCCACAGAGGTCTTCAGTGGTGGGAGCAGAGTGCCCCACACATCTGGTCCAGCTGGTACCTCCAGCAGCCACGATAGCTCATCTCTGGCCGATGCACTGACTCAAGATCCTCGCTCTTGGAGTTCGGTTCAGACTGTGGTGACCCTCATGACAACCTCTCGGCCGGAATGGGAACTGGCACGCGCGTCTGGTGGCCGAAGCTGTCCGAGGAGGTGCAGGATTGTGTAACCACAGCGCTGAGGCAAGAGCGTCCGCATGCGCTGGGCAGCCAGAGGGCGGCTGGTGGCCCCAGAGGGCGCGCTTGTCCGTGAGGTCCTGGGGCCCGGCTTCCCTGCCGTCCCTCCCCCTGCATCTCCTCCTATGTCCTTGGTCTTGTCATAGTTCAGGACCTTCCACTGCTGGTTCACTGCCTGCCAGCGTTTGAAGATGCGGTAGACAGAGGAGCCTTCGTGGACAATGAGTCCTAAACAAGAGGGATAAGATATCCAGGGTTAACTGCTGCCCAGACCCAGGCCAGATGTGCTTAAGCAAGCATTTTCCAGAGTGAGGCGATAGGGTGGCAAAAGACCTGGAGAAACTGGGAAGGGAGGGACATCAGGATAGCCCTGAAGGCTCTCAATGGCAGAAAATGTGGCCATAAAGCTGAAGGAATGGGGAGGGAAAGTTAAGTGTATGAGGTAGAGGAAGTTGCTCCTCAGGTAAAAGGGAAAGAGGTGCTCTCACCTATGCAGACGACGTCCATGAAGCCATACATGCCGTAGCAGATCTGAAATAGCAGATCCTGTCGTTGCCACTTGGCTGAAGGGCTGAGTGAGGACCAGATGAGCCAGGAGATGCTGGCGACGAGGAAGAGAGAGCCCAGAACTATGGCCGCAATCTGGACCTTCTCAATGACTGTCAGGGAGATGGCTTGCCACTGTGTGGGAGAAAGGGTTCCAAAAAGTCACAGAAAGAGATGGAGGGGCAGGTGACGGTTGGCCTTGAAAAGCAAGATGCTCCAGGAACCTTCCTGAAACCACTCCTCTGTGCCCCGATCAAACCTAGACTGTGGCCTTGTTCAAGTTGTTTGAAACCATGTGTCTGTGTTAGTTTAAAAGGCAGGATCAGGCAAGTGCTCTGAAGCCAAACCATCTAGGTTTGAATTCCAAATTCTAACGCATTAACTTCCTGGCTGAGTAACCTTGGGCAAGTTTTCAAATCTCTTTGTGCATCCATCTTTAGGATGAGGATAATAATGGTTAAGAAAAAAACTAATATAATTATGATGATGATTAAAAGCGTTAATAGACACCAAGAGCTTGACACAAACACTACATATTTGCTATCATCGTTTATATTATCTCTTTCTTTTTTGTTGTCCGAGTGCCTGGAATAAAGGTGGCACTCAAGAATGTCTTTGTAAATAAATGAAGAAAGGGAGGATTTACAGAAAGACAGGAAATTGTGGGGAGGGGTAAATAAATGGATAAAATAGGCTCCCCAGACTCTGAATGCTGCAAGGCCCTTACTCCAATCCCAGAGTCCTTGCACCTCACCTGCAGTGGGTTCTTGGTGCTGATCGCCAGGACCTGATACTTGAAGTAGCAGAGCTCACAGCTCCAGGAGCCCCTCTCGCTAATCCATCGGATGA
>CM050513.1:61814370-61859370 GCA_027563665.1 Antrozous pallidus
TCGTTTTGCCCTGGAGCACTTATATTCTTCTCAAGCCTGAACTCTTAAATCCTCATCCAGATGGTTAAAGAGAACAGATAGATGTAGGGTAGAAGGAATGAGAAATAGAGTAATAAAATGGTGTCGGATTTTATTTTATTTTTAGTTTATTAATTTTGAGAGAGAGAGAGGAAGGGAGAAGAGAGAAACATCAACGTGAGAGTTTAACATACATTGTTTACCTCCTGCACGCCCCCTACTGGGGATCAAGCCCCTAACCAACCTGGGAATTTGCCCTGCCTGACCTGGAATCAACCAGCAACCTTTCTGTGCAGGGAGGACTCCCATCAACTGAGCAACACTGGCCAGGGCTGGTTTCAGATTTTAGACAAGTTGTCACAATGAGATACTGATTTCTTCCTTCCCTTACTCCCATCCCTGCAAAGGGTTGGGAGATAGAGAAGTTGGAGCCAGTAAGACCAGGGAAGCCAGAGAGAAACCTGCCCCTTGTCTACTTCTCTGGATCTGTAAGCAGAGGCCATTTGGGAAAGGTTTGTGTTTGGGGCAGGGGCAAGGGCTAAGAAAATTTGCACTGGAGGAAAAGAGCACAATAATGCCAAATAATGAGTCACAAGGTTTGCAGAAGAGCACAAGTCATTCTCATGTAATGTGATGGTCTGGGGTAGTGGCTATGGTAACTTCCTATACATGCTCACTCATATATATATCTCCTATCTAATAAAAGAGTAATATGCAAATTGACTGCCCACAAGCCACGCCTGCCAGCCATTCAGGAGCAAATAAGTCTCAACCAAGATGGCTGCAGCCACTGAGAGCAGGAGGGAGGCTTGGGTTTCCCTGGCGAAGTTTTCCGCCTGCCCTTGGCTGGCTTAGGCCTCTACTCAATGCTACACAGTTTCAATTATACAAGATACATATATCCCAACAGAAATGGTGGCAGCCACAGAGCTGGAGAGGGCAGAGGCTAGGGTTGCCCCTGGTGATGGAGGAAGCCAAGCTTCTGAAACCCTAGCACCTAGACCTCCACTCCAGGCTTCAAAGTTTCAATTATAGAATTTGACCCCCAACAAAAATGGCTGTTGCCACAGAGCAAGCAGAAGGTTTCGGTCTGCTCCAGGCTACAAAGTTTCAATTGTAGAACATAATTAAATCCCAGATACCAGGGCCTCCCTTTGGGTCACTGGGGGGGCATGGCCAGCCTGCAAACCACCACAGGCTCCTCACCCAGGCCACCCTACACCCCAAGGGAACCCCCACCCTGATCTGGGACACCCTTCAGGGCAAACCAGCTGGCCTCCACCCATGCACCAGGCCTCTATCCTATCTAATAAAAGAGTAATTTGCAGATTGACCATCACTCCAACACACAAGATGGCTGCCCCCATGTGGTCAAAGATCCTACCCCCATGTGGACACAAGATGGCCATCACAAGATGGCCAGCAGGGGAGGCAGTTGGAAGGGACCAGGCCTGCAAGGGAGGGCAGTTGGGGGCGATCAAGCCTGCAGGGGAGGCCAGTTAGGGGTGACCAGGCCGGCAGAGGAGGGAAGTTGGGGTGACTGGGCCTGCAGGGAATGGCAGTTAGGGGGGACCCAGGCCTGCAGGGGAGGGCAGTTAGGGGCAAACAGGCTGGCAGAGGAGCAGTTAGGCATCAATCAGGCTAGCAGGGGTGTGGTTGTGTGGTGATCAGGCTGGCAGGCAGAAGCAGTTCAAGACAATCAGGAAGGCAGGCAAGCAAGCAGTTGGATTGTGAGAGGGATGTCCGACTGCGGGCAGTTGGGCATCCCTCAAGCGGTCCCAGATTGGAGAGGGTACACATTGAGGAATACCCCCCTTCCCTGTGCACAAATTTAGTGCACTGAGCCTCTAGTGTATATCTCTTCTAATAAAAGAGTAATATGCAAATTGACCATACCTTCACTACACCCAATAAGCCAATGCCCACCAGCCTCTCAGGATCTATACGCAAATTAACACCCAACCAAGATGGCTGCTGCCCAAGGCCAGGCTGGTGAGGAGCCAGCCAGTGATTGGCTGCATGGCAGGATGGTCACTGGCTGGAGTCCCCTGGCCAAGGTCCCCTGCCCAAGGATGAAAGCCTCGGCCAGAAACTTTCATCCTCGGGCCGGGGGTGAGCCGTCAGTAGGACATCCCCTGAGGGCTCCCAGTATGTGAGAGGGGGCAGGTTGGGCTGAGGGATCACCCACCCCCAGTGCACAAATTTCATGCACCGGGCCCCTAGTATGTGTGTGTGTGCGCGTGTGCATTTTTCTATGAATGACATATATATCATATACATACACACATATATCACAATATCTTAGTGCTGAAAAGAACCTATCTCCCAATCATTGAAAAGTTCTCTGCCAGAAGGCATGTGGTGGTCCTCGGAGGAGGTGGGAATTGGGAAGAGGCGAGGGTATTGCCCCTCTTCCTATTGGATTACTGTATTAACTGCCTTTCATCAATCCTTTAACCCTAATTTTGCCCTCACATTGGCACTGTCTACTCTCTATTTTGTGTGCACACTGTTGGCTACATCTTTACAGATAGTCTTTTTTTTAAAAAATATATTTTTTTTTATTGATTTGAGAGCAGAAGAGAGAGATAGAAGCATCAATGATGTTCTTGCACACCCTCACTGGGGATCCAGCAAGTTCCCTTGGCGGGAATCAAACCTGGGACTCTTCCGTGCTCAGGGCAACACTCTATCCACTGAGCCAAACCTGCTAGGGCTTCACAGATAGTCTTATCGCTACTTAAAAGGGCTTGGGACTGAGACACCAAACAACAGACAGCCCCAAAACAGCCCCACAGCCACACGGGGAAGCAAGCACTCAGTAAAAACTTGTTGAATGAATGAGTGAATGAAACAAAGACGCAAGTGAGAAGACGGTTTCCCAGGTAGTGGGGCAGAAAGGCCACAGCACCACCTCCTGTCCCCCGACTCCCCGCCCTCCCCCATGTAGAGAAACAGGGAGTGAGGCTGGAGAAGGCCTGCAGCCCGCAGTTGGGATCTGGGCGGCCCAGGTTGCCACGGCACCGCCTCGGACTCCACCCTCTCCCATCTCCCCCCAAACCTCCACCCCCACCCCGCTTGGGTAGTGGCAACTAGTCACGTGCTTTTGCCCCGTAACCACACCTCTGCTCCTCCGGGCAACAGCATGCGGTCACGTGGGATAGCAACAGGTCACGTGGTCGCCGCGGTCCCTCCTCCCCATTCTCCTCGCCGCCCCCCAACCAGGCAAAGCCACTCCCGGCCCCTCTGCGCAGGAGTGGCTGGTCACGTGCCCCGAACGTCCGGCGTCCGCCCCTCCCCCCGGGTTTCCGCGCGCCTCTTTGGCAGCTGGTCACATGGTGAGGGTGGGGGTGAGGGGTCCGCTCCAGCTCGCGGCCTGTGTGTGTGGTCGGGGCCCTGCGCTCCAGCTGCTCCGGACAGAGCTCGAGTGTATGGCTCCGCAGAAACCGGCTCCTGGGCCCCGATAACGGTCTGCCCCCGCAGTTCCCGGCGCCGGGAGAAGTAAGAGCAGCCCCTTCCCAGGAATGGAGACCATTCCCAGCCACGCTGGCTTCCTACCCGGGCTAGTTGCAGAAGGGTCGCTGGAGGGAGGGACGTGGGGCAGGGCGTAATCTGGTCCTTTGTGGCCCTGGGAGGTGTGTTGGGGCTGGGGTGTAGGATCTTCGATGCAGGGGGTGTGTCGTGTGGGCTCTTCCTTTGTGGCAGGCGCGATGGTCCCAAAGGAAGAGAGATTTTTAAAAAAAAATTCTAGGGCTTCACGTGGCTGAAGGAGTTGGGGCTCGAGTCATTGTATTACCTGCGGGGCGGGGCGTGGCCTCTGGGAAGACTGGGGAAGGGAGGGGGTGCTGGCGGTTTGCCTTTGTGATTTTTTTTTCTTTTTGTGGAGTTACTTTGTTGCTGTAGGCTCAGACCATCCGAACTCGGGAAGGGAATTTCGGTGGTACGAGTCTCTGTGATTGTAGGGTCTTCTCTGATCTGGGAATGGCTACCCCTCGATATGAGCCAGTGGCCGAGATCGGTGTTGGCGCCTATGGGACGGTGTACAAGGCCCGTGATCCACACAGTGGCCACTTTGTGGCCCTCAAGAGCGTGAGAGTCCCCAATGGAGGAGGTGCCGGAGGGGGCCTTCCCATCAGCACAGTTCGTGAGGTGGCTTTACTGAGGCGGCTGGAGGCTTTTGAGCATCCCAATGTTGTCCGGTGAGAAGGTGACGGGTTGGGAGTGGGTGGTAAAGGGAGAAAGACACCTATACGTGGGGTATGTGGGGCGTGGTGGTCTGGAGGGAAGTGAGGATCCTGAGGAAATAGGGAAGGTCATGTTGAGGCTGAAAGGGATTGGTCCATGGGTAACCCGCCGTTTGTACCCGCCAGGCTGATGGATGTCTGTGCCACCGCCCGAACTGACCGGGAGACCAAAGTGACCCTGGTGTTTGAGCATGTGGACCAAGACCTACGGACATATCTGGACAAGGCGCCCCCACCAGGCTTGCCAGTGGAGACCATCAAGGTGCGTGGGGTGGGCAGACGATGAGAGAGGTACATGGGGACCTTTGCAGTAGGAGCCGTTGTGATTTCAGGTATGGCGCCTAGTTTCCAGTTGCTCTGTACCTCCCCCTTTCCAAACCAGGATCTGATGCGCCAGTTTCTAAGAGGCCTGGACTTCCTTCATGCCAATTGCATTGTTCACCGAGACCTGAAGCCAGAGAATATTCTGGTAACGAGTGGTGGGACAGTCAAGCTGGCTGACTTTGGCCTGGCCAGAATCTACAGCTACCAGATGGCACTTACACCAGTGGTCAGTAAAAAGATGTTAGCCAAAATGGGTCTGGTTGGGGGTAGGAAAGTGCCCAAGAGTGGTCGAGAAGTCGTGTGTTTTGTGACATCGGTTAAGCAGTTGTGCTTTACGGTAACCCATAGGGCCCTGTCCGCTCTTCTCGTTCCCATCAGGTTGTTACACTGTGGTACCGTGCTCCGGAAGTTCTTCTGCAGTCTACATACGCAACACCTGTGGACTTGTGGAGCGTTGGCTGTATCTTTGCAGAAATGTTTCGTCGAAAGTATGGGACCCAAGGATCCTGCACTATTTTGAATTTCCCAGATCATCTCCATATCTTGCCCATTCTTTCACTTGAGTACTACTGACCACCTTGTCTATAACTAGAAGCTCTGAAATGGAATTAGGAACTTATTATCCCTTTGGTTCCCATACCCTTTGTTTGAACCACTAAGCAGGAACCATTCTACCACATCTTTGAAAATGATGTTGTGTCCCCTCTCACCTTAGGCCTCTCTTCTGCGGAAACTCTGAAGCTGACCAATTGGGCAAAATCTTTGAGTAAGTGACTGGCAAGGGGAAAAACATGTTCATTCTGGGTCTTTTTCTACAGCTGAGCCCTGGTAGCATTTGGCTCTGCCCCTGGGGTGGAGCCTTGGAGGACCTCCCTGATCAGAGTTTTCCTCTTCCCCATAGCCTGATTGGGCTGCCTCCAGAGGAAGATTGGCCCCGAGATGTGTCTCTCCCCCGAGGAGCCTTCCCCCCCAGAGGGCCCTGCCCAGTGCAGTCGGTGATACCAGAGATGGACAAGTCTGGAGCACAGCTGCTGCTGGTACTGGGTTTGGGCAAGGGAATGGGGTAAGATTGGGGGGGGGGGGAATGTAGAAAAGGGGCCCAAACCATCATGGTTCCTGAGACTCAGTTGTTGGATTGGCTCGTCTTTTGCTACTGTGATTGGCCATCCACAAAGAGGAATGTAGAAAATAGCCCATCCTAGTATTATGGAGGGTGAGCAAGTCATTTTTGGGTTTTTTTCCCCCTCATGACTTTCAGACCTTTGTCTCCCCTCTCAGGAGATGCTGACTTTTAACCCACACAAGCGAATCTCTGCCTTCCGAGCCCTGCAGCACTCTTATCTACAAAAGGAAGAAGGTAACCCAGAGTGAGCAATGGAGTAGCTGCAACAGAACCAAGAGGAGCTGTCATTTACCTTCCTTTGAACACTAGAGTGCACAGCCTCCCACCAAGAAGGCGCTGTGTCTTTTTATCTGAGGCTGTGGAGACACTTCCTCCCACTTTTTACAGAGAATGTCTTGCTGGCTGCCTTAATGACATTCCCCTCCCTTCCCTCCTTTGGGGATTACCCTTCTCCTGCCCTCCTATTTCCTCATACCTTGTTCTTCTCTTCCTTACCTTGATATTGGGATCCTTTTTTATACGGGGAAAATAACAAAACAAAGAAATACGGTCTTTTTTTTTTTTTTTTTAATGTTTCTTCTTTTGATTGGCTTTGCCATTCAGGGATTTGGAAAAACCATTTGGAAGATAGACTTCACTGCAGAATCTTATATTCTCCTTAGGTTACAGGACCTACATAGTCAGTGGAACCCCTCAACTAGTAAGAGAAGACAAGGCAGGCATTCAATTTGCTGTTTTGAATTGAGTTTAAATGGCTTTTATTTTTATATTTATTGACCTTCTCCCAAAACGGTCCTGTTATTATAAGAGAGATTTCTTGGTGGTTTTCTCTGTGGCTCTGTCCTTGGTTTCTCCTTGGAGCCAGGCCAGGATGTATTGTAGTGGTCCGGCATGTGGAAGAAGAGGGGAGACAGCCAGGAATGACTCCGACCCCCATACCATCTCATACAATCCCAGGCGCTTCCCATATCCACTCACGGAAGGAAAAGGCTCCTCTGTATTCCTCACAATCTTGTCAAGCCAGAGAGCCTGGCTATTCAGTCACCTTTAGGGGATGGCAAAGGGCCTTTCCTCTTTCTCAAACAAAAAAGGTCACTGACCCTGTGTTTTCCCTAAGGGAGGAAGAAAAAGCTTAGGGAGAACAGGAGAGAAGTCAAAAGGATCCAAAGCCTCATAGAAAGGCACTAGGATTGGCTCGAGGATCCTTCTGATTCCGAAATCTCATTGCGAGCCAGACACCAAGGATCTGTAGAAGCAAAGGGAAAAAGATAAGCACCAATTCTGAATCTTGGGCTGACTTACAGTTGTAGAGAAAGGGTGCATGTGAGAGGACTGGAGAACATTACCTCTGTGAAGCTAAAGAAGAGTCCAACACCCCCCAGGATTTTTAGGGCTTCATCTGAATGTTTAAGGAACTTTTCTCCACACATCTGGCAGGTGGGTCTCCGGCTCTTGCAGACCTAGCGTGAAAAAGTGTGGAGGATGCAGAGTTGCTAAGAGATGCCCAGTCCCAACACCATGATAAATGACTTTAGAAATTTGCCAGTTTTGGTCAGTATCTTACAGATTGAGATCCCATTTAGCTAGTTTCTCAATAGCTTTTGGATCCATCCCCACTCCCAACAGCAGCACACAGCCCCAATACAAGGGAGCTGCTAGAGGCAATCCTATTCAAACTAAAACCTACCAATTTAGGCACTGTCCTTTCCCAATTTTCCTACCCACCCTTCCCTGCCAACTCACTGCAGTGCAAAAAGCATAATCTTGTTGATACAGGGTTGTGAGGTTGAACAAGCCACAACAATCAAAACTTCTTTCCAGTTCATCCCGGGTGTTGTTGCTCATGACCCACCAAGAAGCATTGATGACATCTGTCTGGAGGACATATGGGCAGAGGGAGATTATTTGATTCTACTAGTAAGATTCTCCCTACATTTTGATCTCAGTTCAAGTACCTCAATTTCCCTACTCCGGCAAAGGGAGTCAACATGGGGGAAGGGGAGGGCTTGGTGAGGAGGAGTGTATCACAGTTATACAGACCCAATGATAAATTCCACCTAAGGTTCTTATGTCATCATGGAAAATTAGCCAGACATCATAGGGAAGCAAATGGCTCGAGTCGAGATGGTAGATCTAAGAATCATCTTTGGGGCAAGACAGGGAGTTAGAGGTTAGAGAAAAATGCAAGTACTTGAAAGGGTATCCCCTTACCTGTTTGCTTCGGTTAATGGCCAGGCAAGACCAAGAGATTCCAAACTGGAAGATGAAGACCAAACCAAGGATAATCATGTACTGAGAGGAAGAGTTATGGGGAAAAAAAAGTCCTAGATTCCTTTATCTTCCACCTCTAACAATCATCTGATTTCATCTATTGATAGAATTTACACAACCATGTCAGTTGAAAGCAATAAAATCAGCCCCGGTTTCATAGAGCAGAGCAAAGAGACATGTCCCCCCAGATCCCTGAGGGGGATCTAATTTCTTCCTAGCCCACTCAGTCCTCCCAAGAGTTCTATCGTGCCCCATCCCTTTGGGTCAGGATACAAAGAACAGCAGAACTTGGTGGTGATTAACAGCACCGACCAGTCCAGCCACTGCGATGAGCAGGAGGAAGACTCCCACAGCAATGACTCCTCCGATGATATGGATGCTGGACACCAGACCCAGGCCCTTACCCCAAGCAGCCACTCCGATGAGCAATAAGCCTACCAGCTACGGGAAACAGAAAGCAGGATGCATATCAGAACTCTAGCGTGCAGTACAGCCAAAGGCCTTACAGGGCACCCGGGACTAGAAGGAGAGGAGGTGCTATGGGAATCGGTAACATCCCTGGGCACTCCTACCCTAGGTCAGAATGGCTGGGATGGAGTGGGGGCGGGGGGAGGAGTTGCAGGATAATAATCTATGAATATAAAAACCGAACCTTTAGCTTCATCCATGACTTCTACTTTGGGAGAAACTAAAGTTCACAAAAAGGAGGGAGAGGTCTTTGTTCCCACAACCCCTAGTTCATTCCCCCACCCCCAAACAAACCCTCTGATCCCCGGAAGTCTCCCCTCTACCCACGGAAGTCCCCAGGAATTCCCTCTTCGCCGGAAGTTCCTGGGAATCTTCCTGGAACACCCAGTACACCCCTCTACCCACCGGAAGTCCCCTGAATAATCTCCCCACTCGCCTCTCCACCTTGAAGCTTTCCCCACCTCCAAAACCTCACCATGTAGACCACGTTGAGCGCACACAGCGCATTCTTGGAGCAGGCAAAGCCACCGCAAACCATCTCCCCAGCTTTGGGGACCCAAGTCGTCCCAAGGACTTAGGGAGAGGGTCTTAGGGACAGTCTTCCTGGACCCCGACAGCTTCTGTCTCTTTAAATCTAGTCCACCTAAACCCAATTCTCTGCGCCTGCACCGTCCCACCCCTGCCTCTGGATTGGAGAAACTCAGGGCTAAAACAGGACGTCGACGGCCTGAATGCCAATCAATGTGCATTGCGTTACTGACCCGCCTCCCGGCCCCTCCTTTAGGTTCTTTATAGGATGAAATTTAAGAGTGGAGGCAGGGCTTGTCAAGATTCGCCTAGAGATCAGTGCCTAAACTTGAAAACCCCGGATTGAAAGTGAAGCTTTCCCTCGTCGCAGCTGGAAGAGGCTAATCCCGGAGAGGAGGCGTTGGAGAAACTCCAGCGAAGAGAGAGAAGACAGGACTGCCCGGGTTAGGCAAAAGGGCTCCTCCCTTATCCTGCAGTGACCTCACGATGATGCCATTGTTTGTTGTTATTGCATCACACTCCGGAACACCCAGAGGAGCAAAATATTGAGTTATTTAGCCCAACCACAGAGGTCCCGGTTTGGGCACAGCAACACCCAGCAAATCATTACACATTTGCAAGCATGTCCACTAGTACACATGTTCCGTCCCATATGCCCCCTAACGGGTGTGAATACTCTTGATAGAAATGTAAAACAGCAGCCTTGGTCAGTGTACCACTGTATGTGACAAAGCCACAGACATGGGTGTGCCTGATGCCTTCAGAACACATGCCTGGTCCAGAGCTCGCACAAATAATGAAGGGAGGGGTTTGGAATATGAATAAATCTGAGAGTAAGGAAGAGTCACATATTTTCACTGGAGTGGGCACAATGGATGGTTGGCCAACATATGTTTATTATTGAACAAGTGCTTGGGCACGCTTCCATTTTTATGGGGACGGGAAAGGAGGATGAAGTGGTCTTAGTAGGAATACAAATGAAAAACCTCCCTTCAACCCCACAGAATGATTTAAGTATGTGTGTACTTGGATTCAATGGCTGCAGAAGCAGTATATAGTCTTATTGCTAATCAGACTGTATGGTTCCAATTTTCCAATCACTAACTGTGTAATCTTTGGCCAATTAGTTAAGCTTTCTGTGTCTGTTTCTTCATCTGTAAAATGTAGATAATACACCTACCTCTTGAGATGTTGTGAGGCCTGAATGAGTTAATATATGTAAAATGCTTGGAACAGTAGCTGACACATAGTAAATACTAAGTGTTAGTTACTGTTCAGACAATTTTACAGATTCCAGTGGGTAATCTCAATCTCAGTTTCCTCATCTTTGGCTACAGAAATATTCATATAGTCACAATCCCCTATCTTTCATAAATTGATATCATGAAGATAAGCAGAAGAACAGACATTTGGCAGGGCCAGAAAGGTTGGAGCCTTGAAACGAAGTAATTATATCAAACCATCCGCCATTTCTCCCCTCATCCTCCCTGCACCTTTGTTCTGTTCTTGAATTCCTCATCTACCCTCTGCTTTTCCTGGTCCTAAACCAAGAGCAAGACAATGGCATTAGGGTTAAGGGTAATTGGTTGGCAAGCAGCCAACCAGTTGGGTGGTGTGGTAAAAGAGTATCAGAATTAGAAGACCTAGAGCCACCTCTTTGTTTCACTTTCTACTGGCCTCTCTGAGCTTCTGTTTTCTTTGCTGAATACTTACCCTACCCCTTGGGCCTGTCATGAACATGATATATATGAAGGTATGTTGTTAACTATTGTGTTATAGACAAGTTAATTATTAGGGAAGTAATTGAACATGGAACATTGTGGTTTTGCCCTGTTATAGGTTATGGTCCTTCTCCATAGCCTATTTCCCCATAACTGCTTGACCCTTTTCACCAGGAGGGGTTGCAGGGGGTAGCTGACTGAGGAGGGGTTACATTGCAAGAGGTAAAGATGTAATCTCTTTAGATGTGTAGAGTGGGTCGTGATTACAACTATAAACTGGATTTCAAGGGTCTAAGAGCAACAGGCTAAGTGTGTATGGATTCCTGCAAGCTTAAGACTGACACAAATCTGTAGGTCACCAAGAGTTTAGGATTGCACCTGGGACCTGGCTTGCCACATTCTCCCAGCACCAACACCCATCTTAATTAGCCGCCTCCCACAGGAGGCCCTAGGGTGCTCAGATGCTTATTAAGGTTTCTCCATGTACCTGACAGGGGAATCTTAGCAGAGACTGGCTGGCAGAGCTGATGAGCCAACACTAGAGGGAGTGGGAGGTGCAGGAGGTAGTGCTGTCCCTGGCTGTGGGTTTGAAACTCACCAGTCAGGAAGTGAGGTCGACAGACGGAAGGGCTGGCAGGGGCGGGGAGTTCTGGGGCACAGCAGAAGAGGCCTTCTGGAGTTTGGGGGCTGTGGGGCCATGGGCTTCAGGGCCAGATGTTGCTGTTAGCCTGGCAAGGCAGGTTTGGGTAACATGCATGCCCAAAGGCAGCTGGCTGTAGCTGCAGTGAGAGCAGAAGTCAAACGACATGAGGTAGCCAAGCAGGCTCTAAGCCGCCTCAGGAAACTGGCAGAGAGGGTGGGCGACTCGGAACTTCGTGACAGCATCCAGGCCTCACTGAACAACATACGAGGTAAGAGAAGGGTTAGCTCCCAACTTGGGGGTGTCGGGGACCACAAGGGGCATAGAAGAGTTTAATGGATCCAGTAAGCCATTTCCTAGTAGTCCCCAAGATGGAGCTGGGATTTAGGGGAAGGATACATTTGGAAAAGACGGAAAAAGACATGGGAGGTGTCTTTCTTCCTCTTTCCTCAACTCTGAGCCTTCTCCCAGGGGATCAAAATACAGGACACCACTGAGCTGACCTTCTTGGAGATGGAGAAGTGGATGAGCACGGGGTAGGCTTGGGCCCTGCCTGAGGAATCTGTGGCAGGAAGCCTTCTGGGGCAGGAGGTTCTGGGACTGGATGATGTGTTCATTCCCAGGACCCACGAGGGATCAGTGACCCCTTGTTCTCCAGCTGTACAGAGAAACACACTCACACATGCGTACACACATTAAAATGACCACACAGAGCATTTCAGGCTCCCGGGCACACACTGACATCCACACAGCATGCTCTGCACAGCCTGAGTGCAGAAAAGTGCCCCAGGGCTCTTCTAGGTCCCCTGTCTTCTCCATGCTTCTGTTCCTGTCTCCCCCCGCCCCCCAACACACACACCTTCCGCTCTACCTTCTTAGTGCCCTTAGCACAAGTGATGACAATGCAGGAAGGAAGTGCTGCCATGGCAACACCATCCACCACATCCTCCTGCCCATCCCAGCTTCAATGCTGTGGTGGGGCCCTGGCAAGAAGGGCTCATCCATCCATGAGGCACCACCACTGAGGGACCGACGGAACCGGAGGTTTCTCCGGACCGTTCTGGTCTCATTGCTTCTGAGGGGCAGAGAGCTGACAGAAGGGCTCCACTGCTCAGGAAAGGTGTCTGGGAGCAGCACATCCTCCATAGCCTGATGTCTTCCAGCCTCTCCATTTTTAGCTGCTACTTGGGGATGGCAGATGGGGGCAGTGAAGAAGACCTCCTGCCAGATCTCTCTGATGGTAAAGGCCACCATCACACAACTTTTGGGAGGAACAGTTCGGTTCGGGATCCTAAGGGAACAGTCTGATAATACTCTCCCTATTGCCCTTCTGATGCTGCTGCCTCCTGTCCCCCACCTTTGCCAAGAACTACAGCTGACACCTTCCCACAGCATTAATTGTTGGCAAGGCAGACCCAGGGGAAGTGGCCCCATGGGGCCTCTAAGGGAGGAACTCTAAGCCCCATTCCTGTAGAAAACTAGTGGGGAGAGGACATGTCTAGGGCAGGTAGAGGCCTCTGCTTAGCTCTGGAGGAGAGTGTTAGGAGGGGCAGAAGCTGGAATCTCTGACAAGACCCCACTTTTCGTAAGTGATTTGTTCCACGCTCCCCAAGAGTCAGGATTCTGTTTCCCTTAAGGAAAACTGGGGCTACCGATGGAAGGGGGGGAAAAATTAAGCCCAAAATCAACAAATCTTCTTCACTTCCTTTCAGAAAAGATTACTGAAGGGTCTCCTGTTCTGGGGATGGTGTCATCTTGAAGCTGCATGGGCAGGGTGGGGGGGAGGCTGCAGTCTCCAGGGCAGGCCCAGGAGGGATTGGGTCCAGGTCCAGGGGGAAATAAAGGGTATCCAGCATCCCGGTACCGCCCTCCACCCTCCACCCCTACCAGGCCGGGCACACCACGGGCTCCTGCCTCCAAGAGCCGCCCACGACAGCACTATTATAGTCTCGGCTGCGTCAGGAGGATGGGATGCCAAATTAGGGGAATGCTGAGACTCCCCGAGCCCAGGGGTGGGTTTGCCAAGGCTGGCGGGAGGCCTCACCTACCCCCGCCCCCCCGCGCGCCTTGCAGGGCCTCCATCTCAGTTCCCCATAGGCCTAACCCCTTGATCCTTCTCCCCCTGCTTGAGGACAGTGAGCCTTGCACTGCAGGGTCCCTAGAGAGTGGGAGCTACAGGAACTGAGGTGCTCCTTATATTCGGGGGCGCTAAGTAACCCACATGTGGGTAACCAGTTGTGAGGGTGGTGCCTCCATGAACCCCAAATCACATGGCAGTTTACCCCCCACACACACATACACACACGCACCACCATGAACACGGATCCCTCCTCTCGGCTTATCCCCGCTGTTTCTGAGGCACTCTTGGAGCTGGGGTTGCTATGGAGACGGGATGCATTTTAGCATGGGGGGGGGGGTGTCAATCTGTAGACATATTCCTTCTCCTTCCACCTCCAGCTGCAGCCTTCGATTCACATTTCTGCCTGGGCTGTTCCGAGCCCCCAGGTCTGTCCCTGCAGCCTCCCCTCCTTCCCATCCCGCTAAGTTCCATGTTTGTCCCCGTCCCCAGGGAACACTTTTCAAGTTCACTTTGGGACAGTTGTGTTCAAAACGTGGCCTCATTGATGCACTGCCTGGGTGGGGGCGGAGGTGGGCGAGAGGGCCGGGTTATGGGGACGGAACGCGTGCAAATGCCTGGGGGAGACAGGGGGTCCTGGGAGCAGCATTTGGGAGTTCTCCACCTTTCCACAGCAGCTTTCCCAGAGTTTGCTCCGTTTTCGCAGCGGACTGTTCACTCCCAGACTGATGTTTACCCTGGTCCTTAAGTGCCGCACCCAGCAGTCGCGCTCCCTTGCCGTGCTGTGCTGGGGAGGGGGCTAGAGTGTAGGAGTAGCTGAGTCCAAGTTCCCGGAAATCCAGCCCAGGGTTTGGGAGGAAAATCCAGTCCTGGATTTTGCACCGCCTTCGCAGACAGCCGTGCTGGTAGAGAGAAGGTGGGGGAGCGATGGGGGGGTGGGGGCTGCCTCCTCCTCAATGTGAGGGGAGCGCCCGGACACAGCGCGCATCCGGACCGAGCCGAGCCCTGGCGAGCCCCCCGGACCCTTCGCCCGGATCTCACGCCCCTCCCCTCCCAGACCCCACACCCGTGGGTTCCCACCCCTGCGGCTCCCCCCCTTCCTCCCCCGCCGGCGACTGTATCTCCATCCCCAGCATCCTCCCTGAGCCCCTGCGAATCCCCCGCACGACCAGCCCCATTTAGCTCCCCACCCTCCTAGGGACCCCCTTCCAACCCTCGCCCGCGGCCCCTGTCCCTCGAGTCCCCATTCCCCGCCTCTGCCTCCCCCGCACCCATTCCTCTTCTCCCCAAGCCTCAGGTCCCTCTTTCCCTCCCTCTCCCCTATTTGCCCCCACTCCTGTCTTCCCCGCCCTCCCCGCCCATTCAGCGCCCCCACCCAGGCCGGGGTGCACGGCCCGACGCGCCTCCCTGGAGCAGCACCAAGGTCCCGGGGCTCCGACGGGGTGGGGGCGCAGGGCGGGGAGCATGGGGAGGGGGCGCCCCGTGTGATGGGAGGGGGGCGCAAGCGGAGGCGGCGGAGGCGGCGGCGACAGCGGAGCCTGGCCGGGGGCTCAGCGGGGTCCGGGGGCTGGGGGCGGCGAGCAGGGCGGCCCCATGGCCGGGCCCCCCTGAGGCAGTCCAGGGGAGCCCCCTCCCCTCCCCAGCTCGGGGGTCTCGGGGCCCCATGAGCCGGGGCGCGGGCGCGCTTCAGCGCCGGACAACGACCTACCTCATCTCGCTGACCCTGGTCAAGCTCGAGTCGGTGCCTCCGCCGCCACCGTCCCCGTCTGCGGTCGCAGCGGGCGCCCCTGGGACCAGGGGTGCGGAGCCTGGGGATCCCGGCAGCCCCCGAGGCGCGGAGGAGCCGGGCAAGAAGCGGCACGAGCGTCTCTTCCACCGGCAGGATGCGCTGTGGATCAGCACGAGCGGCGCGGGCGCCGGGGGCGCCGAGGGCGCCGAGACCCCCGCCCTGTCCCCGGCTCCCGCCAGTCCGGCCCGCCCCGTCTCCCCGGCTCCCGGCCGCCGCCTCTCCCTCTGGGCCGCCCCTCCGGGACCCCCGCTTTCCGGGGGGCTGAGCCCGGACCCCAAGCCCGGGGCCGCTCCCACCTCCTCTCGGCGCCCCCTGCTCAGCAGCCCGAGCTGGGGGGGCCCAGAACCCGAAGGCCGGGCGGGAGGCGGCGTCCCCGGCTCGTCTTCCCCGCACCCGGGCACCGGCAGCCGGAGGCTCAAGGTGGCGCCTCCTCCGCCGGCGCCCAAGCCTTGCAAGACCGTGACCACGAGTGGCGCCAAAGCCGGCGCGGGCAAGGGCGCAGGTAGCCGCCTGTCCTGGCCCGAAAGCGAGGGCAAGCCCAGGGTCAAGGGGTCAAAGAGCGGCGCTGGGACGGGAGCCACCGCCGCCGGGGCGGGAGGAACGGCAGCCACGACCTCTGGTGGGGTCGGAGCTGGGTCCGGAGCCCGAGGGAAACTGTCCCCCCGGAAAGGCAAGAGTAAGACCCTGGACAACAGTGACTTGCACCCCGGGCCACCTGCCGGCTCTCCTCCTCCGCTAACCATCCCAGCCACCACGGCTCCCGCCACTGCGCTCACCGTCGCCTCCGCGATGCCTCCGGGGCCTGCACCTCCCAGCACGCTGGAGCCCCCAGCTCCGGGGCTGAAACGCGGCCGGGAGGGGGGCCGAGCATCCACTCGGGATCGCAAGATGCTCAAGTTTATCAGCGGCATCTTCACCAAGAGCACAGGGGGGCCCCCTGGTACCGGGCCGCCTGCTGGGCCCCCTGGCTTGTCTCCTGGCAGCGGGTCCCGGGAGCTGCTGGGCACAGAGCTCCGCACTTCCCCTAGTGAGTAGGACCCGAGTCTGAGAGCCGGGCGGGGAGGGCGCCTGAAGGCTCGGCTTGGGGGGCTTGGGCTGGGGGAGCCGGAGCAGGACCGAACTGGGGGGGGGGAGCGTCCTCGTGGGTGGGCAGAGGAACCAGGCTGGCTCTGCGGGCTCGGGGACGGGGGTAAGGATGAATAAGGGGCCCTGACGGGGATGCGTGGCTACATGGTGGGACATGAGAAATGACTTGATTTCAGGGCCATTCAGAAAGCCTCAGAGCTTTCTGGGAAAAGAATACCCTTGGTCAGGATGACTGTTGGACATTGCTCAAGCTCCAGACCCCACTCCCAGCCCCAGCTGGAGTCTGGGAACACGGACACAGGACTTTGCCTTGCCCAGAGGGACATTGAAGGGGAAGGGGATTAGGAAGCCTCAGTTTCCCACTGGGGCAGGTGGCATGAGGGTGACCTTGCAGGCAGCTGCTGGCCAGGGACAGGTCATGCCCTGGGCTGGGAGCAGGCCGGTGGGCAGCAGGAAGGGGCTGTTTCTTTCCATCCAGGTGGACTGGGAAGTCAGGGAGCTGGGGACTGGGTGGTGCAGAACGGGAGCACTTGCACGTGAAGTGAGAGGGGGCAGAAGGAAGCCTCACTTGCCCCACTGCCCACCCAGCCCCAGAGCCTAACTGAAACCCCAGGGGGCTGACCAGTAGTGACGCAGGGGGGACCTGCTGCAAAGGCAACTCACCCCCCTCCCTCAGACTTGGGAGGGGTACGGAGGGGGTGTCTTTAGTTCTTATCTTTTTCCTCCTGGAAGAGAGGCGAGGGACTCATGGTTTAGCTCACACTCCTGGAGGGAGGCAGGTCCGGGAGCGGGGGCGGCTCCCGGGGTTTGGCTCTGGAGCGGGTGGGAGCAGATGGCTCCGGATCCCAGAGTTCCCGCCGCAGCTGCGGCGCCCCGGGAACGTCCGGCCAGTGTCAGGCGCGGGGCTGGGCCGGCGGGCGGAAGGAGCATCCTGCCTCCTCCCACTCCTCCAGGCCTGTGGCTTCTCTCCGCCAGGGAGTGGAGCCCTTCCCCAGGTTTCTTTCGGAGCATGTTTGTGGGGCGGCTATGGGAGAAAGGGGCACAGAGAATCCAAGCACCATTCCTTGGGCTGCGGGGAGCGGTCAGGGCCTTCAGCCATTGACCTTGAAAAAGGGAAGGCATAGCCCTCACCTCAGTTTCTCTCCTATGAAATGGAGATTGAGGAAGATCCACTCCCTTCTCTGTCCCAGCCCCGCCTCCCAGGGTCAGCCCGGGAATCAGACAGGCATTGGGGTAGGAGGCCCTCTTAAATCCTTCCAGACTAGAGGAAAGGACCCACCGCTGTCAGAGCCCTGGTCTCAAGGTCTGGGGCAGGGACTTACAGTTTGGGGATGTGTTTTAAGGGAGATGCCAAGTGAAGTATTTTCGTCTTACTGACTCCGTTGCTAAGCAACCACTGAGCGGCAGCAACAGCTGTGCAGAGAGCTGGCTAGGATGGGAGGACTGGGGACCACTCTCAAACCTAGCCTTTCCACGCAGCTCCCCAGCCCAGGCAGCGCTCTGAGGGTTGAGAAAAGCTGCACAAGGAGGAGGGGTGGCCGAGGGCTGGAAGTCCTCCTGAGCCTGGTGCATCCCTTCTTATGGCCCCTTTCCCATTACAGAGGCTGTGGTTAATAGCCAGGAATGGACTCTGAGCCGCTCCATTCCTGAACTGCGCCTGGTAGGTACCTGGTCCCCTGGTCTGCAGGAAGGCCGACCTGTTCACTGCGCTCTCAGCTCCCTCCTTCATCTCTTCCTCCCCCCTCTCCGTGAAAAAAGGGAATCGTTTTTTAGTTCTCCTGAGAATCTACCTTCCTGAGGCTTGATACATCCTCACAACTTTTTCTTTAGTCTCCTTTTCCCTATTTATCCATGGTCATCTTTCAGGCTTCTCCTCACTTCTGGCATATCTTCTATAGTCCTTCATGTTCTATTGCCTAGAATTGGGTAAAACCTTTCAACCAGTGCCAAGGGCTATGACTTGCTCCCTCCCCCTTTTACACACATCCAGTATGTTTTCTAAACAGCAACACACACACACACACACACACACACACACACACACACACAAATGGCACCAAGTTGCTGAGATTGTTCAGCTTTTTGGGGTTATTTCTTGCCATACTCCTGGCCTGATCTTCCCAGACACACTCCTGACTGCCATCCTGGCCCTGTGGGACCCTCCCTGCTCCCTGGATGATTTAACACTGCCAATCTCTTCAAGTTCTCCAGACTCAAGCATATTGCCTCCTCTAAACTTCCATAATCTCTGCTCTACAACGTTGTCTGCAGGGTGTACTAGGCGACGCCAGGAGTGGGAAGTCATCGCTCATCCATCGGTTCCTGACTGGTTCATATCAGGTGCTGGAGAAGACAGAGAGTGAGTTCTTAGGAGCCATAGTAAACCGAGGATTGGGGGTCAGGGACCCAGGATTAATGACTAGGCAGTGTGATCAATGACCAGGTGGGAATGGAGACCAGAGGGAAGGGTGAGGCCATGACAGTTAAAGTAGAGGTGACCTGTGACCCCTGACCTATCTGCACAGGTGAGCAACACAAGAAAGAGATGTTGGTGGATGGACAGACTCATCTGGTGTTGATCCGAGAGGAAGCTGGGGCACCTGATGCCAAGGTGAGGGGTGAGGTATGGGGTAGGCAGGCTTGCTGGGGTAGGCACTGGCCAAGGGAGTGAGATCTGTTTTCCCAGATCTAATTTGGAATAGCATTAAAAGAAGTGGGCTCGTTTGACCCTCTCTTTGTCCCCTCACCCCCCGCAAGTTCTCAGGCTGGGCAGATGCTGTGATCTTGGTCTTCAGCCTGGAGGATGAGAACAGTTTCCAGGCCGTGAGCCGTCTCCATGGACAGCTGAGCTCCCTTCGGGGGGAGGGACGAGGAGGTCTGGCCCTGGCATTGGTGGGGACACAAGGTAAAGAGGGGCTGGGAAGGTAAAGAGGGGCTGGGAAGGTACTACTGATGGCTACTGGGTATTGCTCAACATACAAGAGAAATTGGTAAGGTATAGAAATGGCCACGTGGATTCTAGTTACCTCTGGAAGGAGCCTGATCTCCAGATAAGGGAGCCATTAAACCATCACTAACTTCCCAGGACCTGAGCAAAGAGAAGGAGGCTCTCCCAGAAGGAAGGGGCAGCTATAGTAGCGACTCCGTCCTCTGAGATGTCACCTGTCTTGTGTTCTTATGCTCTCATTTCCCAATGCCATCACCATGGGAAACAAAGCTCAGTCCCTAGTGCTGATAGAAAGCCTTTCCCACTCTCCCTTGCTGCAGCTGGGTCAGGCTGACACCTTTCAAAGGAATCTATTTAAAACAAAGAGAAAGCACAAATGAAATGATGAAGAAAGCACAGAGGGTAGAAAACCTTTTAAAGAAGTGATTCAGAGGTGCTCAGACTCCACCAGGGCTGAGAAAAGCTTCTTCCACTACCACCTGTGTGAGGCTGGCAGGGCTGTCAGGAAGCCTGTCCAGCAGGTGCCTGCTTCCACCTGTCGCTTGCCTCCAGGTTTCCCGTGGCAGAGTGAGCAGGCCACCTGTTACACATGGCTATTCACCCTTTCCCTAGTTCACATGCTAGGCATTCTCCCTTTCAGTTTAGGGTTCACTGGATTTGCAGGACAGGGCGATTGTCACTTGTGAGTCTCAACCATTTTAGATCTTGTCAGGAAGCTCCACCCGACTCTGAAGTGTTTTCTGAAGACATGTACAGAGTGCACTCAGCCTGCTCGTAATGCAGCTGGGCATTTGGGCTGGGGCCAGAGCTTAAAGAAGGCTATGTACTCCATTCCTCCGGCTGCAGGAGAGGGACTCACACCCTGTCCCTAGGGTCCAGCCTGGGCTGAGCCCAAGGGAAAGGAAAGCAGGAAAAATGGGGAAGGGCCTTGATCCCGCTTCTTTCCTGTGTCCTCAGACAGGATCAGTGCTTCTTCCCCTCGGGTTGTGGGTGATGCTCGTGCCAGAGCTCTGTGCGCAGACATGAAACGCTGCAGCTACTACGAGACATGTGCGACCTATGGGCTCAATGTGGACCGGGTCTTCCAGGAGGGTGAGTGTGGTCATCCCAGCAAAGGTGGGAAACGGGGCTTGAGGCCTGGGGTAGTCTTAGAGGTTGCGCATCCAGGCCTCTCTCTGTGGATGATAAGGGAGGTCATTAGCCTGTGTGGGAGGCAGGGAGGATCAGGGAGGTCAGAGAAGTCTTGCTTAATAGCCATAGGTCCTTCTGGACTGGAGGAGCTGGAAAGGTTACATGTGGCACGAAGGCCACGCTGATAAGGAAATTGGGGCCTATGTTATCTCTTGGGGATTTCTCAAAGCTGGGCACCGAAGGGTGTTCTTGGGTATCTTCCCTGCTCACACCTCCTTCCTCTTCCCCCTTCAGTGGCCCAGAAGGTGGTGACCTTACGCAAACAGCAACAGCTTCTGGCTGCCTGCAAATCCCTGCCCAGCTCCCCAAGCCACTCAGCTGCTTCCACTCCCGTAGCTGGGCAGGTGAGTTGGGGGTTTCAGGGTCCACAGAGGGACTGGTAAGAATCTGAGTGGCTGGTGATTCAAGGACAGGTTCAGAGTGTCCAAGGAGGCTGTGTGTGTCCAGGGGGGAGGTGGGAATGGTAGTGATACCATTTGTAAAAGTGCATTGGGCTGGAAAACCACACAGTTTCAAACACCATTTGCCATGTCCTTGAGCAAGTCAACTAAACCTCCCAAGGTTGTTAGGAAAGTTATATGGCAAAAACTTGTGAAGTCAACTTTGTAAAACTTAAGCACTATGACTATGCTAGTGAGGAGTTTGCTTATTAATGCTGATACACATGAATGGTGATGAGATCAAGGAATTTCTCAGGTTCCTCATAACTAGATGTAACTGAAGCATGGTGGGATGGGAGCATCTCAGCTATTTTGACTTCTCCAGGCTAGTAACGGGGGCCACACTAGCGACTACTCTTCCTCCCTCCCGTCCTCACCCAATGTTGGTCACCGCGAGCTCCGAGCTGAGGCAGTGGCAGTGGCTGGATTGAGCACACCAGGGTCCCTGCACCGGGCAGCCAAGCGTAGGACCAGCCTTTTTGCGGTATTGGATATGCTGACCCCCATCCCCTGTCTCCCCATTACCTGCCCATCTTCCCTGGTCCCTAGACCCCTCTTTTGGGCCCTTATTCATCTGTCTTTCCTGTCCATCCATCAGTGTATCCCTCCATCCATCCTCTAACTGATACCAATAACCATTCCAGAATCGCCGGGGCAGTGACTCTGAAAAACGGAGCTTGGACAGTCGGGGAGAGACAACAGGGAGTGGGCGAGCCATTCCCATTAAACAGGTGGGTGGTCCGGGGGCTGAGGGCAGGCTGGAGGTAGCTGATCCTAAATGGGCTCACCCACATGTCTTTCTCCATACGACAGAGCTTTCTACTAAAACGAAGTGGCAATTCCTTGAACAAGGAATGGAAGAAGAAATACGTGACCCTGTCCAGTAACGGCTTCCTCCTCTACCACCCCAGCATTAATGTGAGTGGCAGAGGCTGGCTGGCCACAGGGCTGGCCTTAGATGCCCTTCCAGCTCTATGAGTCTGTGCCTTCGACAAACACTAATACCTTACTTCTGGGAAGCTCATCTCATTCTCTTAAGTTTAGCAAGCATGTTGAAGGTTAGGTACCTCCCAGGTGCCCATCCCGGGGATGAAAAGGGAACGATATCTCCCCAGACACTTTCAGCCTAGTGGGAGAGCATGGAGAAAGGACCTCCACCTGGCCTGCCACTCGGGGAATGCTTTCTGAGGGGGAGACCATGCTGAGCCAATACTGTTTGGCTCATCCCCTAGAAGCTCATCTCAGCCCACTGAGCTCTATGAGCCACCTCCCCTTTATATCTATATCTATATATATATATATATCTATATCTATATCTATAGATATAGATATAGATATAGATATAGATATAGATATAGATATATAATTGATTTCAGAGAGGCCTACTGGGTACTGAGCCCCAAACCCAGGCATGTGCCCTGACTTGGAATTGAACGGTGACTTCAGTCGATACTCAACCACTGAGCCATGCTGGCCAGGCTTTTTTTTTTCTCTTAAAAAAATGTTTTTACGAGCCCCTCCCCCCCCCCTTGGGTCCTCTGCACTCCTTACTTTTGGTTGCTTCCCAGCACCACCAAGGAACCCAACCTTCCCTATATTCTCAACCCCTGTGCCCTTCCAGGATTACATCCATAGTACCCATGGCAAGGAGATGGACTTGCTACGAACAACAGTCAAAGTCCCTGGCAAGCGGCCCCCACGGGCCATCTCTGCTTTTGGCCCCTCAGCCAGCATCAATGGGCTCGTCAAGGACATGAGCACTGTCCAGATGGGTGAAGGGCCTGGTGAGTGGGGCTCATGACAGAGGATCCAGGGCTAAGGGAAAGGAGGGGTAGTAGGGAAGTAGGGACTTGATAAGTGAGAAGGTGGGTGAGAAAGATGTACCACTAAGGCATGGGCCCAGAGACTGAGTGGCTCACTGAGGTTTTATATTCTTCTCCTTCCAACAGAAGCTACTACTCCCACGCCAAGTTCAAGCTCCAGCCCCAGTTCCCTGCAGCCACCATCAGACCAGACATCCAAGCACTTGTTGAAGCCAGACCGGAATTTGGCCCGAGCCCTCAGCACTGGTCAGTGAGGACCCATCTTCCACCCACTATCTTCCAGATCCAGATGGGATGTGGGTGGGAAATGAAATTGGGGTGGAAGCTTGGAGACTGGAATCCAATGCATGAGGGCATACATTAAGCATCTACTGGGTGCAGGTACCAAGCTCACATTATCCTGTTCATCATGATGTTTAAGACAAGTGGGTTCTAGAGCTAAATTTCCTGAACTTGAATCCTGGCTTGCCACTGGGGCAAGTTACTTGATCTCTCCATGACTTAGTTTCCTCATCTATAAAATGGAGATAAGCAGTTTCTACCTGAAAGCCTTGATTTAAGGCCTAAAAAAACTGAGAACATTGTCTAGCACATAGTCAGCATTCAGTGTTTGGAATGTTTAGAAATATTTATTTATTCATTTATTTATAATAGCAAGTAACATTGTAACAAGTAATCCTTACAACAACCTTGTCAGGTCAAGATTATTATCCCTATTTTAGGGATGAAGAAACTGAGGCTCAGAAGATTAAGTGACTTGCTCAAGGTCTCAAGGCCAGTAAGTGGCATAGCTAGGTCAGACTCTAAACCACTCATCTGCTCACCTCCTCAGGAATAATCAAGGGGGACCTCCTAGAGAGGGACAGTTGAAAGGAGGGAACCCTAAAATGCCAAAGCTAGTTCAGGGGAGGAGACAGGCTATGATGAAATCAGGAAATCTGTGGAGGGGCAACTGAGACAGCTGTGTCCCCCTTCCTAAGACTGTACCCCATCTGGAGACCTGAGCCTCCTGAGTCGGGAACCTCCTCCTTCTCCCATGGTGAAGAAGCAGAGGAGGAAAAAATTGACAACACCGTCCAAGACTGAAGGCTCCGCTGGGCAGGCTGAAGGTGAGGCCTTGTGGGCAGTTGTACTCCCAGTCTGGACCCTCACCTCCAACTCTAGATCCCTGGCCTAGTTCCTGCAGGAGGAGGACAAGTGTTTGAGCTGAGTGCTTGACTATCATTACCACTTTGCACATAATTTAGTGAAAATGAATGGACACCCCTCAGCTCTTGTCCTTCTCATTGCCCAATCAATGTCTTTTACCCCAGCAGTCCCCAGCACCCCATGATCAATGACCCCTCTCCTAGTGACCCTCTACTTACCCTTCCTGCCCTCAACTCTGTTTACCACCTCAGCTCCTGCACCCAGAGCCCCATGACCCCCAGGGACTCATCCCCTGATCTGAATGTCCCCTTTTGACACCTCAGCTCCTGACCATCCAGCCCCTGTTCCCAGTAACTTCTTATGATCGCCAAGCTCCCCTGACAGCTCTTGACCCCAGTGAAGCCCCCAAATCCTCAAACTTCTCAACCCCAGGCCCTCTCACCCCAAGCCTGTACCCTTTCCCCATGTTTACTCAGATCCTGACCATCCCTTCCCCTCCCAGAGACCCGGCTCCTCATTGACCATGATAACCAGTCCCCACCGCCCCTGCTCTCTGCTGGGTGCTCAGACCCAGTCTCCAGATCTGCCTGCTCTCATGGCTCTTGGCTTCTGCTCTACTCTGCTCCGGGGCCACTGACTTTAGTTCTGCTTTCTCTCCCCATCTGTCTGTCTTGCTTTGTCTCTGGCACTCTGTCACTCTCTCCATCTCTCCATCTACCTCTTTTTCTCTGTCTTGGTCTTTTTCTCTGTTCTGCTCTGTATTCTATCTCTATATCCTTCGCTTCGGGAAACCAGCCAAGCGCAAAATGTGGAAACTAAAATCCTTTGGTAGTTTAAGAAATATTTATAAAGCAGGTAACAAGCGGGGAGCTGGGAGGGGCGCTCAGCTGGGGTGCAGAGGGGTGGGGGTGCCCCTGCCTTCCCCTGCATGTGCTCGGGCCTCCTGCTCTCCCCCACCTCTGCTTCCCCAGCCCTTTTGCCCACTCCCCGGGGCTTGGGATGGACATCAGGGAGGAAGGTTTGGGAAGGCAGCTCCTGTTTGAACTCTCTCCCTCATGACCCCATCCCATCCCCCCACCCAGAGGAAAACTTCGAGTTCTTGATCGTGTCCAGCACTGGTCAGACGTGGCACTTTGAGGCAGCCAGTTTTGAGGAGCGGGATTCCTGGGTCCAGGCAATTGAGAGTCAGATCCTAGCGAGTCTGCAATGCTGTGAGAGCAGCAAGGTCAAGGTAATGGGGGTGAAAGGTTTGGGGGGAAAGCAGAGGTGAGTGAGGAGTCTGGAGAAGAGCTCTGAGGGAGAGTCAGTAATAACCCCAGCCCTTTCTGCAGTTGCGCACAGACAGCCAAAGCGAAGCCGTGGCTATCCAGGCGATCCGGAACGCCAAGGGGAACTCTATCTGCGTGGACTGCGGGGCTCCCAGTGAGCGCAAGGGGGCAGTGGAGAGGCCCGGGAGGGAGTGTGGTTCGCTGGCGTTGGCGATTTCGGGGTGGGTGCCCATGTTTCCTCTGCAGGAAGCCAATTTCTCACTCCGTCCCCAGACCCGACGTGGGCCAGTTTAAACCTGGGCGCACTCATCTGCATCGAGTGCTCCGGCATTCACCGGAACCTGGGCACACACCTGTCCCGCGTCCGCTCGCTGGATTTGGACGACTGGCCTCGGGAGCTGACCCTGGTGCTGACGGCAATTGGCAACGATATGGCCAACCGCGTCTGGGAGAGCAACACGCGGGGCCGAGCTAAACCCACGCGGGACTCCTCGCGGTATGTGCGAGGGAACAGATTGGGGGGGGCTCCCGAGGTCTACAGGGGGTGTCCTGAGTGGGGGTCCCGAGAGCCCTTCTCATTGATCCCGGTTTTGCAGGGAGGAGCGTGAGTCATGGATTCGCGCTAAGTACGAGCAGCTGCTGTTCCTGGCGCCGCTGGGTTCCCCGGAGGAGCCTCTGGGCCGCCAGCTGTGGGCGGCAGTGCAGGCTCAGGACGTGGCCGCCGTCCTCCTGCTTCTGGCCCACGCGCGACACGGGCCGCTAGACACCAGCGTGGAGGACCCGCAGCTTCGCTCCCCACTGCACCTGGCGGCCGAGCTCGCCCACGTCGTCATCACGCAGCTGCTGCTGTGGGTACGTGAGTGGGGGGTGGTGAAGGGGTCTTGGAGAGCTCCGTCTCGGAAGCAGCCAGGCATGGGGCGCCTGGCATCCTCACAGGGACCCTTTAAGTGGGCCTGGAAGTCTTGGGGAGCGGCGTGCAGGTGGCCTCCCGGGGCAGCGCGATGACCGGCCATTTCCGCCCGCAGTACGGCGCCGACGTGGCCGCCCGGGACGCGCAGGGCCGCACCGCGCTGTTCTACGCCCGCCAGGCCGGGAGCCAGCTGTGCGCCGACATCCTCCTGCAGCACGGCTGCCCCGGCGAGGGCGGCAGCGCCGCCACCACCCCCAGTGCGGCCACCACGCCCAGCATTATCGCCACGCCCAGCCCCCGCCGCCGGAGCAGCGCCGCCAGCATGGGCCGCGCCGACGGCCCCGTCGCGCTGGTATAGTTGCCCAGCTGGAGAGACACCCCCACGGGCCGGGCACGACCGCACCGGGTGGACCGGTGGACAGATGCACCCACTCACCACTCCAATCCGCCCCCCGCCCCACGAGAGCACTTCCTCCCCCCCCACGAAGGCACAACCCTCACGCCCCCCTCCCCCCAAGACACAAACTCACCTCCCTCTCCCCAACGAGGCATGGAGATCCCGCTCAACACGCCCCCTCTCACTGTTTGCACCCTTGGATTGCTCTGGGTCTACCCGTTTGATGTTTGAGGAAGGGGACGCCCGCGCTTCCCTGCTCCTGGGCCAACTATGCCCACTCGCGCCCCCTACGGGCGGGGGGACGATCCAGTCCTGCCTGTGCTTGACAATCCCAAAGCCTGGAGCACATCCCCAGGCTGGCTCCTGGGGCGACGCTGCGCCAGAGGGAGGGCTTAATTCGGGGAGGCCTAGCCCCGGGACTTGGGGCCAATAAGGGACCCCACCCCTTCCATGCTAATCTCACTGCCCAGTGAAGGGGAAGGGCAGCGAGGGGCAGGACCCCCGCTGCCCATGAGGGGTAGGGGGGTTCCCCAACCCTTTCCGTGAAAGGGACCATGAGGAGTGGAAATCAAGACATCCCCCTAAAGCCACCCATGGATGGAAGCTGAAGGGCTGGGGGAGCCATGAGCCTGGGTCCCTCCTCATTACTATCGTAGGAGGGAGGAGGGATGAAGCAGGAGCAGGCTAAGGGGGCTGGGTAGCGGCCTTGTAATTTATTGCTTTGTTCCCCAACAAGGGGACAGGGGTGGGCAGGGGCTTGGGGAGGGTGTTTCAGGGTAGGGAAAGCTAAGGGTGGGAAGAGGGTGGGGTGGGGGTGCTCTTGGGTTGTGAGTGTCTGTGACTGTGACTGCGTACCTGTGACTGTGCAGCGCCCGTGGTGATCTGGGGTAGGGGGCACCCCTACAATGGGACCCCTGTCCCACTATTTTTCATATACAGTCCTTCCCTCCCACTGGAGCTTCTCCAGATCCATCCCTCAACCCCATGGTCCCTCCCAGCCAGGGTAAGATGTGAGGTGGCTGGGAGGGTTTCCAGGACCCCTACCCTATCCCCAGAAAATGGGTGGTGGGTGGACTTACCTGGCCCAGCCCTGCTTCCCTCAGTCAACCCACCCTTGGGTCCTATGTGTCAGTGGTTTCGGTCTTTTTTTTTTTTTTCCTGGCTAAAATATTTTGCAAAGGACTAGGTAATTGGGAAGGGGAGGGGGCATTGCCCCCATCTCCTCAGAGACAGGTGGTGTGAATCTTCTTCAACAGCAATTAAAGAGGAAATGATTTTGTCTAGGGGGTGAGCTGCTGGTCTGTTCTTGAAGAAGTGGGTCAAGGAATGGCCTTGGGCAGTGGTCGGCAAACTCATTAGTCAACAGAACCAAATATCAAAAGTACAATGATTGAAATTTCTTTTGAGAGCCAAATTTTTTTAAACTTAAACTTCTAATGCCACTTCTTCAAAATAGACTTGCGTAGGCCATGGTATTTTGTGGAAGAGCCACACTCAAGGGGCCAAGAGCCTCATGTGGCTCTTGAGCCGCAGTTTGCCGACCACAGGCCTTGGGCAAGGTGGGGAACTGGAGGTGGGAGAGGGCCACCCCTAGAGAGTGCCTCCTGCTGTGGCTGGTGGCAGGGTATTCTCAGTCTTTAAGGGCACCAAGGGGATAGGTCAGATACTCCATCATGTACAACAGTTTTGGGTTCATGTAAAGAAGGAGTCAGGCAGGTCAGAGCAACAATGGGGAGCCAAGGAGCAGAGAGGGGACTCCCAAGATGAACCCTGTTCTGGAAAGGAGTTAGGGTGTAGAGTTTAGAGGACAGGAAGGGAGTGGAGACTGCTTGGAGAAATGAGAGGATAGGGTAGTTTTGGTTTAAAGCAGGGACTTTGGAGTCAGATCTAATTTTGAAACTAGGCCCTCCACTTCATAGCCACGTTTCTTTGGTTAGGCTACCTGTGTGGTATGTCCTTTTTTAAAAAAATATATTTTATTGATTTTTTTACAGAGAGGAAGGGAGAGGGATAGGAAGTCAGAAACATCAATGAGAGAGAAACATCGATCAGGTGCCTCTTGCACACCCCCTACTGGGGATGTGCCTGCAGCCAAGGTACATGCCCTTGACCGGAATCAAACCTGGGATCTTTCAGTCCGAAGACGCTCTACCACTGAGCCAAACCGGTTTCAGCTGCGTGGTATGTCTTGGGCACCTGGTAAGGGCTCTAGGGCCAGCCCGTGGAAGACTGTCCTAGGCTAGCCTGCTCACTCGGCACTGGAAGTGGAGCTTATTGTTCCACTACAATTCTTCTCTTGGCCCAGAGGGAAAAAGCACAAGGTCTCCTGACTGCAGAATCCTCGCTGTCCATGAAATCCATGCCCAGTCGATGCAGACATTTGCCCATTTCCACATCATCCACAGGACCAGTGAGGCCATAGCATCCTATGGCCAGTGCTGCCTCCAATAGCTGCAGCACTTGCTTAGCATGTAGCCAGTTCTGCTGTTGAGTCTTCATGTGCAGCCAAAGTGTTTGTCCTGGGAGAGGGCTGGGTAGGGTGGTATTGGGCTAGCAGCCACCACAGGCTTGGCACAGCCACCCACGTGTTGTCATCCACCTTGATGGACCAGTCAATGGCCCATTGTCTTCCAGTAGAGTTGGTGTTGGCTCTCAGCGCCATCATGGACATTCAGCTGCAGGTGAGCCACCAAACTAATTAGATGTGGTTACAGCAATGGGCTCAGGTCTCATCCACATGGAGGCCTTGGTTCTGCAGCTTCTTGGGCTGGGTGACCACCAGTACAGTAGCCTGATCAAGGACAGCATGCTCAGTTGAAAAGATGGATTCAGGGGTGCAGTGCATCGACAATGCAGATGCAGTTGTGTGATTTGGGAAGGCAAAGGGAGAGGAAGAGGGGCAAGTGGCAAGGAAGACTCAACTAGAAGCCCTGGCCATTCTCCTTTGCAACTCAGAGACCCTGGATTCTCCCACTTCATCTCCTTTCCTTCTTGGTGGCAAAAGCTTACTCCCTTCCTCAGAAGCTCAGCAGTGAGAGAGTATATGGGAAGGAGACCGAGACCCTGGAGAGAATGGAATTACTATAGGGAATCACAGGCCAGGGGTAAGTTTCTTTCATATCAGCCAGTGAAAGGTAGGGTGTCAGCAACTCCCATAGCAAATCCCAATACTGAATAATCCATAGGATTCCTTCGTCATGGGCTGTGTCTTTGGTTTGGTTGGAGATGTAAAGATGGTAGTGGATGGGTGACAGAATGCCATGCCCTCCAGGTGATGTCAGGATAGGATTCTAGAAGGGAACTCCCTGTGGGGCTGAAGGAGAGCTGATACCCATGCCACCATCCCAGCTTGCCTTGGGTGTCCTTACCTTAATTCTTACTACTATCTGCCCTTCCCCTCCTCCTCTCCACCCCATCTGGATACCATCTGCCATACACCTTGCTTCATTCCCCTTTTGTTTGGTTTAGTACAGCTGGGGCAGACCAACCTCCTCTGTGGGATTTTCACCACCAGCCAAAGGAAAGTAAAATAATTAATATTATCAGAAGTACAAAATGTTTAAATCTAATGAGAATTCTAGAACTCTGTTTTCTGATAAGACTCCATCTGCATCAAACCAGTAACCCTCCTGCCCCAGCTTCTCTTTACCTCACATCCTGAAAGATTCTTTTTTTAAAAAAATATATTTTATTGATTTTTTACAGAGCGGAAGGGAGAAGGATAGAGAGTTAGAAACTGATGAGAGAGAAACATTGATCAACTGTCTCCTGCACACCCCCCACCGGGGATGCGCTCACAGCCAAGGTACATGCCCTTGACCGGAATCGAACCCGGGACCCCTCAGTCCGCAGGCCGATGCCCTATCCACGGAGCCAAACCGGTTTCAGCCTGAAAGATTCTATTGTGACTTCTGATCAATTTTTGGGATTCCTTCTAAGGCTCTTGCCTCCATCCAATCTCTTCTGCACTTACTGTGGATCAGAGACTAGGCTAAGAGCATAACGCATACTGTCTCATTCAATCCTCAAAACCACCTACAAGGCCAGTATAATTATCCATAATTTACCCTGGAGGAAACAGCACTTGGAAAGTTAGATATCTTGTTCAAGGCTCCACTGATTGTAAGCAGGGTGAGGACTTGAACCCAGCATGCTGACTACAGCTGCCTGATTTTGCACAAGTGAAGCATCATTTGCTTCAAGATGCACAAATGGATTTGGGGAAGCAGGGTTTTATACATCCACCCATTAGATTTCTAAGTAAAACAATTTATGTGTAACACGCACAATAAGCACACAACAAGAGGGTCTGTCTCATACAGCCTCCTTCGACAATAACGAATCTCACTTGCCATTTTTGGAGACCTGGGACTTCATGTCCTCTAGCTATTATCTTACCTTGTGAGCCAGGGGAGGGTCTTCTGCAGAAAGGCTGTACACCTCAGAGATGGAGAGAAAGGTGAGGTTGGGTGAATCCACATCTGCACTTGGCAATGAGGAAGAGGTGGAGACACCTCCCCTGGCCCATCTACCCTTGGCATCTAGGAAACTAGCCAGTGTGGGCAGCAGCCCTTTCTCTGGGCATGGCCAAAGGTAGAGGTCTTTTCTGGGAGATGTTGAGTGGTGTGGCCAGGTAGGGATAGGCTGTGGCTGGCAAACAGGATCTGCAGCATGCAACGGGGAGAGTTCAGCAGAAGGGGAAGCCCCGTGGGGGGCTAACACTGTAGTGTGCATTAGGCTTTTAGGAAGTAAAGGGGAGAAGAGAAGGAACAGGAATGGACATATGAGGAAAAGGAGGGAATGGCAGGACTGTAGGTGTTTGAGTCCTTGCCAGGCCACTGGGCTGGCCTGCTTATCCGCCCTGGCCGCCTCTGTAATCCAGGCCCCCACCGATACCACCTGGGAGAGTGGAGCACAGAAGAGGATGAGACCACGTGCTCGCCCTGAACAGAGCACCAAGCTTCCTCCCTACTTGAGCCCCACCCGCCACCTACCCAGCCTCAGGCCCCCACCAAAAAGAAAAAGAAGATTGATGGAGTAATGGTCCAGTTCTTTATTTAGAAACCTGATTGTTCAAAAACATGATAGGCGGGTCTGTACCTCACCCTTTTCATTGGATTGTGTCAAGGCTTTGTGGTGGGCAACTTTTTCCCATTTTTCAGCAACAGAGGAAGGTGCCTCAACTCAGATTGTAGGGAACAGTGTGGAAGGGGAAAGGAGCAGGAAATCCCAAGCCAATCCAAAGGAAGGGGGTAGGTGACTCCCAACAGCAGCAGGGGAGGGTTGGACCTGTCTCTTAGGGCCTGCTACATAGCACAGGCTTCATGCTCCCCCTGCTCTACTCTACTCAAAAGATCTCTAGGCGGAGGGGGGGGGGGGCGCAGAGGAGAGTGGGGTCAGGGGGAGAAACAGGGACCAAGTTAGGGGACATAACAGGGAGGGGCTGCGGGGAGGAGCCTGGGCAAACAACACCCACAGGCCTAGAGAGGTCTTCAGGGAAGCTCTCAGCAGTAGCAGCAGCACTCACCCCGTGGCCCCTCCACACCCTGGCTGGGGGCCCCGAAGTCCATAGCTCAGCTGTACTCTGCTGTTCTGCCTTCAGGGTCCCAGGGTGTAGGAGATGGGTGGGGAGGCAGTGGGGCCGGCTGAAGAAGACTCTGGACTCCTTGGTGAACCGATGGCAGTAACGGTCTCAGAAGTCAAACTCATCCAGGTCCCCCGTGCCCTCCCCGCCTCCAGAGCCCCACACCCTGCGGTAATTGCTCTCCAGCTCTTTCTGTCGCTGCCGTTCCTTCTGCGCCTCTTCGGCTCCCTGTACCTGGTAAGGGAAACAGGGTGAGCTGCAGGCTCCAGAACTAGTAGCATGGGGAAGGCAGGAATGGGGCACACACACTTCTCACAGGGTCTTGCGACAGGCCCAAAAGCCTAGCTGCCAGGACCACCAGCCTGCCTTACAGATGAGGAAACTGAAGCTCAGAAAGTGGCAAGGCTGTGCCTGTGTCACTCAACCATGCTCTCAACACCACAGCGCACTAGAGGAGGGGGCAGGCTGGAGGTCCAGGACTTGGAGGTAGGATGCCTCTCACCAAGATATTGAAGAACATCTCCTTAAGGTTTTTTGTGTCCTCATCAGTCAGCCAGTGTGCATCCTCCTCGGTCCCTTCAGCCCCTGGCCGGACAATTTTGATCTCAATTTTCCCTGGAAAGAAGCAGGATGGGCAGTGAGAAGAAAGGAGTGGGGGAGCTTCAGTGCAGGTCCTCTGCCCCCCCAGGGCCCCAGCCGCCAGGCTTCCAGTCCACCTTGACCCAGCCCCTCTGTTTCCAGCAGCAAACCCTTCCAACAGCTCTTAATCCAGCCCCAACTCCAGGGCCCACCTTCGGCTGGGAGTCCCTCCCTCTCCAGCAGCTCTTTCACCAGCCCCTCGATTTGTTTCAGCTGTGGGTTTTCCCGTTTCATCTCGAGGACTGTCAGATCCTGATTGGGGCCTCCATGACGGAGCTTGGTGACCCGGACCCGGACTCTGAGCTCAGGATCCTCCTCTTAGAGGGGGAGACACACAGGGAGACACAAAGCAGAGCCGTAACTCCAGGGTTAGGGGCTACTGTGGTCCCTTCTCCCTAAGCCACCAATTGGTTTTGGCAGTTATTCCACCTCAAACATGTATATGAGCCAGGGCCCAAAATAAATTAGTCCCCCTACCCATTCCAGCGTGCAAGCTCCCTCCTCCACTTGCAGCTCCCTTCTTCCATTCAGACCCAATAATTCTGCTCCTCACCTACAGTTCCTTCTCAAAAATCAAAGAAGTTTTTGTTTAAAGAAGCAAGACACGCTCTCCCTCTGGGGAGCTTGACCGTGCCTTTCCCCGCCTCATCTTCTTCCTCCCAGCTGCATTTCTCCGGCCTTTCCCTCTCCTAAGCTCCAAGCACCCTTCTTTTGCTCCTATAACTTGTTTCCTGAGCTCATGCAGCCCAGCTGGCTCATTTCTGCTACCTCTGTAACTTCCTAATAGACTTTCTCTTATAATTTGAACAACAACAGAAAAGAAACAGGTTGGAAAGCTGTGGAGATCAGACACCCCGAAGGTTTGAAACTCAAACATTCCATTCGGGGTGTCTGATCTCCACAGCCATAGAACCCCATGGCATGGACACAAAGGGCGTGCAAGAAGAAGGAATAACTTAAAGTCGGCCCAGGCAATTGGCTTATGAGCAGCCGGCTGCTTATGCACAGCTTGCCAGCTGGGGTCTCTCCTGGTGCCAAGTTCTAACTGTTGAAAGGCTGCCTCCTGCACAGATGTGTGGCCTTCAGCTCGGAGGCGCACTGTCACTCAGTTAAGATCTACTGATCACCCACCAGGTGTCGGTGAAAGTGCTAAGCACTGCGCATATGGAAGCCATCAAAAATAAGACAGACGTGCTCCAGAAACTGCTTTCCAAAGGATGAATAGGAGGTAACCAGGCAAAGGAATGGAGGTGGTGGGAAGAAGGCAAGAATGAGAACAGTGTTTCAGAAACAGGGAAGAGAGTGAGCATCCTTAGGAAAGAAAGACATGTCGCCTTCCTGCACACACCAGCTGAGGGATAAAGACAAGGGACTTGGCTTCCCGGATTACAGCTCTCACCTGCTGGTCGGAAGGAGGGGGGAGGCTTTCTGGGGACGACTTTCCTTTTCCTGTGCTTCTTCAGCAGCTCTGGAATCTGCGTTTCCTCCAGCCTTCTGATGAGTCTGTTGAGAGTGGCTGTCAGGGCTAACAAAGCCCGATCCCGCTCTGACTCCTTCTTCAGCCCATCTGGGTCCAGCTCCTTCTCTGCCTGGAGTGCCCAAGGGGGAGTGGAGAGTCAAACGGCAGTAAAAGGCAGTGGTCCATGCTCTGCAGGAGAGTCATGTCTAAGACTCATCCCTCTCTCCGATCCCCCTTCCCTACCATCCCCACTTTTAATTAAATAAACAGCGATCATTTCAGAGAGCCCTGTCCCAAGCTCCAGGCTACCCTAGGTGCTAACCTTCGTGCTCTTTCAGCCCTGCAGCCTGTCTTGCCCACAGGAGCAGACTCTGCAGAAGCAAACGAGGAAGGGCTGTGCTCACCTGCTGGATCATGTTCTCCAGCTCCCGCTTCACGCCAGCCTTCAGCTCTGAATAGAGCCGCTCTCGGTCTGAAGGGAGCAGCATCCCTTCCAGTTCCTTCTCAAATTCTCCCAGTAACTGTCTTTCGTCATCATTTTCACCTTCATCCTCATCGTTCTCCTCTTCTTCCACCTCATTCTGATGTTCGGTGTCACCCTTTTCCTTCACCTCTGGTTCCCTTTGAGGGGCCTCTGCAGCATCTTCTTCAGGCTGCTCTTGGCCTGCATTTGGTTTTGCCTGGGGATCAAAAGAAAAAGGCAGATGGTTGGGTGGGGTTTTGTAGAGACCCATGGTGGGGGACAAAGAGTAGCTGGGGTGTGGCAGGGGGGACTGAAGAAGAGTAAAGGCAGGGAGTGAGTCTATTCGGCCCAGCTCGGGCTGAGGTCAGGGAAGGCTCCCATCAGGGAGCCAGGTTCCACCCCTCCCGTAAGCAGGGCCCGTACCTTTTTTGCTCCACCTTTCAGCTCCTCTATCAATCGAATCAAGTCCGCAGGACTCCGGATGACTTTGACATGCACATTGTTCTGAAAATCTGAGATGGAAACGGAGGAATGAGCCCGCTGTGTTCTAAATTCTATTTTGATGCCCCAAGGAGAAGAGTTGAGAAGACCGAGGAAGAACACGGTCCTGGTCTCCGGGAGCTATCTGGTCAGAGACAGGGGCCAGCAAAGCACTGGTGTAAGGCGGCCTCCCCGATGAGAGAAGGATGCTTACAAGTTGCTAAGGCCCCCGCTCTTTCACGCGCTGCTGAGGCCCTTCTGGTAATCACCCCAGTTTTTAGGACTCCGGAAGACGTTTTGGGGCCAAGTGCTCCTCTTCCCTGGATCCTGTTCTCCATTAAGCTTACCCAGTTTCAGACATTCTGCTATGAACTACAGATTCATTCCCATTGAATCTCACAACAGCCCTCTAAAGTAGGAGTATTATCCACATTAGGGGGGAGGAAACTGAGGTTAAGTAAAATTACCCAAGATTACAAAATCAGTACGTAGTGGAACCACTGTGTCTGCTACCTCCAAGAAGAGAACTATTATTTTCAGAGAACATTCCTATAAAAAGGAATTCCCTGCTGGCCTGGCTGCCCAACTTCCTTCCCAGTGTTTACCTTCACCCTCACCGCGATCCCTGACCACCAGAAAAGACATCCAAGCAGCAGAAGAGACCTGGAGGCTCACTCACCACTGGGAGAGCCTGGAGCTGGATCTGCTGGCTCAGTATTCGGTTCCTGCTCCTGACGAGAGGAATCAGAGTCAAATATGCACACCTTCTTATACTTTTTAAAATATATATATATTTTTTATTAGTTTCAGAGAGGAAAGGAAGAGGGAAAGAGAGATAGAAACATCAACGATGAGACAGAATCACTGACTGGCTGCCTCCCGCACGGCCCCACACAGGGAGTAAGCACAACCTGGGCATATGCCCTGACTGAGAATTTAACCATGACTTCCTGGTTCACAGGTCAAGCTCAACCACTGAGCCATGCCAGCCAGGCTGTTCATGCTCTTAAGGCAATGGTTCTGGATTATATCCTTGAATCCCTGGACAAATGCAGGTATCTCATAATGACCTCAGCTTGAGAGACCCTCCATCCCAAAACCCAGGTTCATCCTCATCAGAGAAATGGCAAGGAAGCTGTCTCTCACCTCAGCATGTGCCTCCTCCCCTCTTTGGACTTGGTCCTCTGGCTCATGAATCATCTTCCAAAAATCTGACTCCTTCCTGTCATCCTTGGTTGGGCTTGCAGCTGGGATAGAGAGAACAGGGAGGAAACAGAAAGTAGGGGAGAAATGGAAGGGAACAAATAGAATGAGGACATTCCCTCCTCCATTACCAAGGGAGAAGGGCCCATACGCTTTTTCACCCCACATGAAAAGTCAGTCCAGGACAACAAGACTGGGGAGGAGAGAAATGGAGACAAATTTCATGGGACAGGTGAAGCAAGGTCCTACCTGCTTTCTTTGTGGGCGTCACCCCAGGTTTGGTCTCACTCCACATTTGAGGGTCCAGGTCTTGAAGCTCCTCCATCATTTTATCTCCATGCTGCTTTGAGTCTATTGAGAAACAGCATGTAGGCAGGATGGGACACACTCCTTCGGGCTCTTTGTACTTTATCTTCTGCTTATCCCTCCCCGTGTCTCTCCTTCCTCTCTTAATCACTCACCAGCTTGCCTCTGAATGTAGGCCATGTACTCATCAGGCTGTAGGGCAGGGTGACAGAGAATGGCTTGGGGAGCAGCATTGGGTGGGGGCCGGAGGAGAGGGTGGGGGCAGAGCCGAGGAGTCCGAATGGTCAACACATAGGAGCAGGACAAGGGCTCATCCACACGATCAATATAGTCCCCAGAAATACCAGTCCCCTCGTCACAGAGGAACTGTCAAGACAGAGAGGGCAAATAAATAGTGATTACCACCAATAATCTCCTTTAGTTCTTGGGAATTTGTATCCAGAACTGCTACAATATACTACCTCAAATGAGCAATTTTCACCAAAAAATTATGGAACATGCAGAGAAAGAGATATAGAGTTAAAGCAGATGTCTGAAAGGTATAAGGCTTATCTGGAAAGAATGCAGCTAATCACTACCATCTACCATATGGAAAAGGCTTTGTGGCTCTAGCAGGTTTGGCTCAGTAGACAGAGTGTCCAACTGTGGACTGAAAGGTCCCAGGTTCGATTCTGACCAGGGGCAACATACCCAGGATGCAGGCTCAATCTCCAGCAGGGGGCGTGCAGGAGGCAGCCGATTTATGTTTCTCTCCCTTCTTCTCTCTCTAAAAAAAAATCAATAAAGTCAGAGAAACCAAGATGGTGGCATAGGTAAACACCTAAACTGCTGCCTCACACAACAATTTCAAAACTACAACTAAAAGACAAAACAGACATCATCCAGAACCACAGGAAGGCTGGATGAGTGAAAATTCTATAACTAGAAGGAAAGAGAAAAGCACACGGAGAATCAGAGGAGCAGCAGGAGGCAGAGGCACTGAGACGGGTGCGTGGAGAGGACTGGCAACTAGGTGCACAGCTGGCTTTGTCAAGTGCGGGGGAGACAAAAGCTCCCGACTGCACTGAACTCCAGTTCTGGGACCCAGACTCATATGGGGTGAAACTGGACTGTCAGGAAAGAGAAAAGCACATGGAGCCTCAGAGGAGCTGCGGAAGGCAGAGGTATTGAGACACACACAGAGGGCAGAGAACTGAGTACGCAGCTGGCTTTCTCAAGCGGGAGGGAGACAAAAGCTTCCGATTGCACTGAACTCCAGTTTTGAGTGAGACCCTGGGGACCCAGACTCATTCGGGGAGAAACTGGACTGCCTGGCAGTGGGCAGAACTCGAGGGTGGCTTTCTCTCAGAGGTGCTTGCAGTGACTACTACAGGACACTGAGACACAGGGGCCTATTAGGGCGGGGCTGATGGGAAACGAATGCTGTCTGCTCTGCCCTGAGACTCTGCCCCATTCAAGCTGAGCATAGAGGCTTTTGCAAGTCTTCTCCCATAAGGGTATCTCCAGCACAGGAGTTCTCCCAGCATAGACACAGCTGATCCTCACAGCCAATTGGCCTGGAGGTCAATTCCTCTCAGTGATACCAACAACAATGAAGGCTTAACTACAACAAGACTGTGCACACAGCCCATATAGATTGCACCAAGAGTGTCCACCTCAGGTAATTAGGGAGGCTGAATCACTGGGCCCTATAGGACACCTAGCACACAAAGCTACTCTATCAACTCAGGGAAGCAGCCAAAATGCAGAGATAAAGAAACAGATCACAAATGAAAGAAATGGAGGAAAGCAAACAACTAGATATACAGTTCAAAACCATGGTTATAAGGTTTTTCAAGAATTTTCTAGAAAAGGCCGATAAATTTAGCCATACCCTCGAGGATATGAAAAAGGACCAACTTGCTGAAACCGGTTTGGCTCAGTGGATAGAGCATCAGCCTATGGTGTCAGGTCTGTCCTAGACTTATATCACATGGATCACTTCCTAAGTTATAAAATGTCTGACCACTATGCTATATAAAAAAAAAAGAAAAAAAAAAAGCCCCTATCTTGAAACAAAAAATAACAAAGTAGCACCCTTCCCAAACCCACAGTCCCTCTCACTAGCACTCACCTTTCCCTCCCTTCATAGCCAGACTTTATCACTTTCTTCAACACCTCATCTTTACTACCCACTGTAACTGCTCTAGCAGAGACATCAATGACCTCTGTCTTAAAATCCAACCAAAGGACTGGTCGGGGTGATAAAGAGTAGAGGAGTTAGGAATTTTTATCTGGTTTTCATGTCTACCATCTGAATTTTTTATTCCTATGTGCATCCTTTGATTTTATTAAAATAACTAGATGTCCGGTGCACCAAATTCGTGCACAGGGGGCGAGGGGATGTCCCTTAGCCCAGCCTGCACCCTCTACAATATGGGACCCCTCGAGGGCAGTCGGACATCTTCTCACAATCTAGGACTGCTGGCTCCAAATTGCTCACCTGCCTGCCTCCCTGATTGCCCCTGACTGCTTCTGCCTGCCAGCCTGATCACCCCCTAACCACTACCCTGCCAGCCTAATTGATATCTAACTGCTCCCCTGCCAGCCTGTTTGCCCCCAACTTCCCTCCTCTGCCAGCCTGGTCACCCCTAACTGCCCTCCCCTGCTGGCCTGATCGCCTACAACTACCCTTCCTTGCAGGCCTGGAACCTCCCAACGGTCCTCCCCTGCTGGCCATCTTGTGTCCACATGGGGGCAGGATCTTTTACCATATGTGTTGGAGTGATGGTCAATCTGCGTATTACTCTTTTATTAGATAGGATAGAGGCCTGGTGCATGGGTGGGGGCTAGATGGTTTGCCCTGAAGAGTGTCCCAGATCAGGGTGGGGGTTTCCTTGGGGTGAGAGGTGGCCTGGGTGAGGGGCCTGTGGAGGTTTGCAGGCCGGCTGCATCCCCCAGCAACTCTGAGATATGGGATTAATATATGTCCACAACTGAAACTTTGTAGCCTGGAGCCAAGCCAAGCCTTCTGCTCATTCAGTGGCAGCAGCCATTTCTGTTTGAAAGTTTGTTTCATTGAGTGGAGGCCTAGGCCCTAAATGGCAGGCAGAAAGCTTGGCTTCCTCTGTTGCTGGGGAAACCCAAGCCTTCCTCCTGCTCTCAATGGTGGCAGCCATCTTGGTTGGGGTTTATTTGCATAACTTGCTCCTGATTGGAGAGGAAGTCAGAAACGTTGATGAGAGAAACATCAACCAGCTGCCTCCCGCACACTCCCCACTGGGGATGTGCCTGCAACCAAGGTACATGCCCTTGACCAGAATCGAACCTGGGACCTTTCAGTCCGCAGGCCGATACTCTATCCACTGAGCCAAACCGGTTTCGGTGGCAAAACTACTTTCTGCCCTTGCTTTCAGTGACAGCTCCCTCAGAGTTCTGTCCCACTTTTCTCACTATACTAGTATACTGTTTCTCTGGGGAGGGATTTTATCCATACCACGACTCCAATCATAACCAATACGCTGACGACTCTCAACCCTGTGTTCAACTCAGACCACTCTCCTGAGCTCCAGACCCACAGATCCAACAGCCTCCTCAGATATCTCTAACTTGGATACCTGCAGGCACTAAAATCATCCTGTTCAAAACCAAAATAATTTTCCTTCACCAAACCTACTCCTCTCCCCACTATAGCTATCTCAGTAACAAGAACCACCATCTATCCTACTTGTTGCTGGCACTGTTTCAGGCACTAAGGATACATCAGAAAATAAGAGCCCTGACCGGTCTGGCTCAGTGGATAGAGCGTCAACCTGCAGACTGAAGGGTCCCAAGGTTCAATTCCAGTCAAGGGCATGTACCTTGGTTGTGGGCACATCCCCAGTGAGGGGTGTGCAGGAGGCAGCTGATTGATGTTTCTCTCTCATTGATGTTTCTAATACTCTATCCCTCTTCCTTCCTCTCTGTAAAAAATCAATAAAATACATTTAAGAAAAAGAAAAGAAAAGAAGACAGGCATTGTCCCTGCCTTCCTGGAGCTTATTCTAGAGTGGGTAGACAGAGAGATTAAAGTCAAACAAAGAAGATAATTTCAGGAAATGATGCATGCTTTGAAGAATATAAAGCTCTACAGGTGTGCATCAGGATGGGAGAAAGGGGTGCACACGTGTTAGCTCACGGTGTGTTTGTATGCTACGTCAGGTCTCCCTGTGGAGGTGTCACAGGGAAATATAATCTGAATGAGAGGATGGCCCAGCCATTCAAATATCTGTGGAAAATTAGCTCTGTGTGATAGCAATAATGAGACCTGCTGGTTCAGAGGCCAGAAAAATGGCCACTTGGACAGAAACACAATGAGTATTTTTATCTCCAGGCCAGAATTCATCTCTAACTTCAGAATACCAGAGCCAACTACCACCTGGATATCACTAGGATGTCTAATAGGCAACTTGGCCTTTATATGCCCAACACCAACCTAGCTTCCTCCTCCAAACCTGTTCCTTCCCACTTCACTAAATGACAATTCTATTCTCCCAACTGCTTAAGCTAAAAACCCTGGAGTCATACTTGACTCCACCTCACATCCAATCTATCAACAAATCTTACTGCTTCTATCTTCAAAATACATTCAGAATCCAACTGTTTTCTGCCACCTCCACTGCTACCACGTTGATGTGAGTTGAAATATTTGGATCTTACTCTTTATTTTTTAAAATATATTTTATTGATTTTTTTACAGAGAGGAAGGGAGAGGGATAGAAAGTCAGAAACATCGATGAGCGAGAATCATCGATCAGTTGCCTCTTGCACGCCCCCTACTGGGGATGTGCCCACAGCCAAGGTACATGCCCTTGACCAGAATCGAACCTGGGACCTATCAGTCCACAGTCCAACACTCTATCCACTTAGCTAAACCGGTCTTGGCTGGATCTTACCCTTTAAACAAGGCACAATCATCAAAGGTTTTCCAGTCTGGGCAGAGAAATGACAGACGCCTACAGTGGTGTGCTGGCTGTGCTCATACCAGTTCACAAGAGCCACTGGGAAATTTTCAGGAATGTTGCAAGACAGTCGACATAATGGTGATAGCATGAATTGAGCCTTGGTGGGAATATTTATACTATGGATATTGGCAAACATTATAAATTAGAGCTCCCCTCTTTATCCCTTTACCCTACACCCTGGTAACTGGCTGTTCAACATTTACCAGGACACAATTGCATGTGAAAATCTGTATTACAGCAAGATAATTCTTGTGTCATGTGGCTCTCTGCAGATATGTTTGTGAATATACATTAGAATCACCTGAGAAACTTCCCACCATACATCTGCTTGCCTACCTGAACTCACTAAGGACCACTAGATCAGGAAGACTTATTTAGAGGCTACTGGTAGTTATGCAGGTGAGAGATGAAGGTACCAAGCATAGGAAAAAAGAGGAGAGTTGAGATAAATCTAGAATACAATGAATGGGCTTTGGTATTTACTCTGAGAACTAAATTCCTTTTCTTCACATCACTCCTTAGTTTGTAATCACAGACGCATTCCTGTAATTTTTTAAAAATTGGTTTCAGATAAAAGAAGGGAGAGGGAAAGGGAGCTAAGAAATATCAATGATGAGAGAGAATCATTGCTCAGCGGTCTCCCACATACCCACTACTGGGGATTGAACATGTGCCCCCACCAGAGACTTCCTGGTTCATGGGTCGATGCTCAACCACTGAGCCATACTGGCAGGACACTGTGATTCCTTTAACATCTGCCTTCCTTTCCATACTATGCATTCCATGAGGGCAAGGGCTGCATGTTTGCCCACAATGTATGCCCAGAGCAGAGCCCAGTGCCGAGACCAGCACGACCTCATGGAAGAGTCATTAAATGAAGAAAGGACAGAGAGGGAGAAAGAAGAGTCAATAACGACACTCAAGTTTCTGGCTGAGGTGACAGCAAGGAGAAACATGCACAAAAGAGTAAGTGTGTTGGGGTTCCAGAGGGGGAGGATTTGGGAAATGTGGACTAGAAGTGCTTCTGAATCTCCAGGCAGTGACATCCAGCTGGTAGCTGGAAATATGAGTCTTAAATTTAGGCTTTAGGACCTGGGAAAGACCCTCTTGACTATAAAATGCAATCTTGTATTCTTCCATTAGAATCTGAATTGTCACCGAGGAAGCATCAACTTCCTTCTTTCAAGACTCACCCGAACTTCAGCCTCCCGGGGCCTCCCATTGAGGTCGCATTTGGACCCATTGCCATAGGTCTGGCTGTGGTAGCGTTTCAGGCGATGCTGCTTGGAGGCCTAGGGAGGAAATCAGGCAGGAGAGAGAGGATGTGAGAAAGAGAGAAAGGAGGAAGATTGCCCACCAAGCTGAAGAAACATGGCAGCTAATCCTGACCTTCCCCTTCTTGTCAAGGCTTTTAGATTGAAGCCAGCACCCCTTCCCTCCCACTCCCACACTCCTGCCACCTTGGCTGTTTCATCGTCCCAGTCGAAGGCTGATTGGTAGTAGCCCAGATAGAGGACTTCACCTTTGATCTCTGAATCTGCAAGAGAAAGAGAAACCACAGTGAATCACATTTATTCTTTTCTAAAAAGACTAGCAGGGGAGGGGACTGGGGAGGCAGGTCACCTTCCATGATGGGTTGCTGAGGGCTTAGGGAAAATGTAGGTGTGAGTCACCTTCCATGTGGTACTGTTGGATGTGGCGTCCATAACAGAATTCATATGTCCACCAGTCCTTGGTCTGGCAATTACAAAAACAACAAAAATACACCAATCATGGAGATGGAGTGATGTCTCTTCTTAGAACCAGATCCCTCCTGGCTCCAAGACATATAACCTCTCAGCCACTTCTCATCTCCCTTTGCTTCCACACGCAATTCGCCAGATTCTCAGAGTGGAAGGAGGGCTGCTTTACTTTCTGACTCAAAGAGATAGCTCTGAAATGTTTTCACCCTGGCCGGGGTGGCCCAGTTGGTTGGGCATCATCCAGTGCACAGAAAGGCTGCCAGTTCAAGTCAGGCTTGGGGCACATCCCTAGTGGGGGGCATGCAGGAGACAGCCAATTGAAGTTTCCCTCTTACATCCCCAATATTTCTCTCTCTCTAAAAAATTTTTTTAATCTTTTTTTTTAAAAGTCCATTTTCCACCTGTGGGCTTTCTACACCTCCCCTTTAAAAAACCTTTTTTTGTTCTATATAAAAGTAAGAAATCATGGTATACTTGAAGCACTCCGACCAGGGAAACAAAATGTTAACTGAACTTCGGCAACATTTCTTGTGCTGTTCTAGTCACTGCAGATACAATTCTGAACAAGATAAACTCTCTGACCTCAAAGACTTACATTCTAATGCTTGGACTCAAACCCAAAATAAATAAACTGATGATTCAGTTAATAAGATGATTTCAGATCACGACAAGTGCCATAGGGGAAATAAAACAGGACACTGGGGCAGAGTGAGAAGGAGAGCGAGTGACTTCGCCCAGAAAGCTTCTTCCGGGGAGCGCTCCTCTTACCAGGCACTGACCCTCTGTAGGCACCTCAATCTTGCTTAGCCCTTACGCTGAGATCTATCCTGACCCTCCTCTATATTCAGCATCAGTTGCAAGATTCTTTACTTCTTTCCTATCTGTATGTACAACATGTCAACTCCTTCAATGGCCTTCTTTAAAAAATATATTGTATTGATTTCAGAGAGGAAGGGAGAGGGAGAGAGAGAAACATTAATGATAAGAGAGAATCATTGATTGGCTGCCTCCTGCACACCCCCTATTTGGGATGGAGTCCGTAACCCGGGCATGTGCCCTGAGGGGGGCGGGGGAGAACTGTGATCTCCTGGTTCATAGGTCCATGTTCAACCATTGAGCCACACCAGCCAGGCTCCAACGGCCTTGTTAACTCTGACAGCTCCTCCCCATCCCACATTACTCACTGGCATTCTGGTTCTCAGGCAGACAGCTAGTTCCCAAGCCCTCACTCCTCCCACCCGTCCCCTTTACCTTCAGCAGGCAAGGAGCATCTTTCATTGGGCTCAACAATTCAGGGATCCCAGGTCCTTGGTAGGCAGGTGTCTCCTCCTCCCTCTCACGCTGGAAGTGAATGGCTCCAGCTGGCAGGCGACATTCATAGCGCTGCTTGTACTTAGAGGAAACAATCACCACGTCCGAAGCTTGGCTCTGGGGTAGAAGTGAGGGGCAGTCGGGGAACAGGGAGGCAAAGAGACGCTGGGGTCAGTAAGAACAATGAGGGCCCTTTTCGCATCTTGGGGAAAAGCCCAGGCAAAACAGAACAAGCCACAAGTCCTCCAGTTTGTTCGCCGCGCGAGGGGAGAGGGTACTCCCACTTCTCCAGCGAGCGGAGGGTGAGCGTGTTTGGAAGAGGAACTAGGGCCGAACTGACAGCGGGAAGCCCCGCCCTCCCAGCCCCGGCTCCCAGGGAGTAAGTCTGTCTGCTATTCTCAGGAAACATGTAAAACT